>CM053783.1:766053809-766196309 GCA_028749045.1 Cupressus sempervirens | reverse complement strand
CAGACTTGTCATTATGTATGCTTATTCCTCCCCTGACTTTTGTTCTTCATCATCACTTGTGACAAATGGTATTGGAATACTTCTTTTCATATTTAACACTTTATTCTTTTCTTAAAATATATTTATCTACAATGGAAAATTTTGCTATTTATCCATTACATCATATGCTACATTTATAAAAGGTACTTGTTCATATGATCACTGTAGTTCCATTGTCTTGTAATATATTCATTCTCATATGTATATGCATCTCCTGGGTGTCTTTGACTTTAACATCAATAACATATACTTGAAGACCTTTGACATTGTTGATGCTGACATTGGTAGTTTTATTCATTCTCATGAAATCTTTTGATATCATTGACAATACATTCATCAAATTTTGCATCTTCACTTCTACTTTCAGCACAAGGAGATCAAGATCACATTCTTGTATGCTTACTTGGGGGTTAAGTTCTCCATACCTTGTTTCGAGTTGAGAAGTGCCATGCTGCCCCGGGTTGATAAGGGCTTGGGTTCCTTGATCATGCTTGAGAGATAATGCTTAATACATAACTTCTAGGATACCACAACTAAAATGTCCCTCACAGACGCCTTGGTTTTTCTAATTGTCCTCTGTGGTTCTATTGTGTGGGGACCCTCTCTCTTGGAGTCCAATTAGGCTTCAATCAAGAGTCTAGATCATCCTTCGGTGCATTATCAGATGTCATCGGTCTAATCCCCATAGCATCATTGTGGTCAAGTTTGGAGTTGATTCTTTTAGGCTTGGGACCATCTTTGATTTGGTTTGGTTTCTTCATTGGCTTCGAAACTTTGCGGACTCTTTGGAGGGCCATCACATATATTCTAACGTGGCTTATTGATCTTCTAAGGTAGTGGTAGGTTTTGAGTTTGTTGGTAGGGTTCACTATTCATTCGCCCACACTTCTTCTCTCCTTAGGTCAGTTGGGATTGCGATGGACTGCCTCCTCCCCTTCCATTAATCTTTGGATGCCCTTGCTCGCCTCCTTCCTTCCTAGCAAAAGATGAATGAGCATGTCAGGCTCGACATCTACAAAGAATATATTATTACAGCATGCAATAGCCCTCCATGGGGGCTCTATTCGAGGATGGCATTTTATGTTGAGTACTACATGGATATCTAGTATGGGGTTATTGTGCACCCTTGTTACGTCACTTACTGCTGGACTTATGCCCTCTGCATCACTTTGGGATCTTTTACAGTTGGCTCCCCTCAACTACGCATACAAACTGACCACCAGATTGACAAGGAGGACAAGATTTTCCGCCTCTGCCCCTTGGGGGAGGTGAAGATAGATTCATTTTGTTTGTCGTTACCCCATCTTCTATGAGATTAGAGGGATGTGCTACTCCTTGTTCAAAGAGTGTAGATCCCTATGTTCATTTTTCAGATACATGGATCAACAATGTCTTGCCCTCAATGGCTAGGAGGCCATGAGGCTTCATGACCACTCTCCAGTATTTCAGTTCCCGTCGACACAAACTTTTGATCAACTCATCACCCCCTTCGCTCCTAGGTTAATTGCTCGGGGGACAAAGCGGTCAACTGGCCATTCTTTGGGCCATACTAGATTTATTAGGCCTCGCACGGGGTACTTTTAGTAGCATCATCCTATATCCAACGGTTCTTTGGGATGACCCAAGACACACCTTTACGAGCCTTATCCCTTAGTTTTGGACTACTCCCCTGTGAGAAGTATGTAGTCTTTTCTTGTTTGATTCTTTTTCTTTCCTACTTTTTTTCTAGTGGACTCTGTTTGGTGTTCCCTTTGCTGGCTGTTGCCTTAGTTGTATGCTTTTTAGTCCCTTAGACCCTTGTGGTCTCTTGTTTGACATTAATAATTTTATCTTATGTTATCTTATAATACATAATTATATTGTTACAATAAGTATAATTATAATATTATTAAATATAATTATATTATTAGTATAATTATAACAATTATATTACTGATATAATTTTACTACCCCAATATAATTATGTTTGTCGGCCTGAAGGAATCCGACCATATGTACAATTAACAAATGTACTCTCTCTTAGCTAGGCAAGAATTCTTCTTGATATCTGAGTTATGTATTGACATCTACCATGGCTGCCTCTAGAGAGAGGGTCCATTATGGCTACTCCAATGCAGGGAAATGCAAATGAATACACGTGCTCATCAGGGAATCGTTGAGTGTGATGTCACCATGTCATTGTGACATTCACTATGGCTACTCCTAGAGGGTGAACAAACACAAGTGCTAAGTCATGCTATCTCTCACGTGACATTGACCAAAGCTATTCATAGTTGGTGGATCCATCATGGGTACTCCGATGTATGGAAATGCAAATGAGCACAAACACCCATCACGAAATCATTGAATATGATGTCATCATTTCTTCATGATGTTCACCATGCCTACTCTCAGAGTGAGAATAAGCACAAGTGCTAAGTCACGGAGTCTCTCACATGACATCCTCCATGGCTACTCCTAGAGGGTGGAACATGAGCTTTCGCCCCAAAATTCTCTCTAATAGAGAAGAATGCATTAATAGGGGATTGCACCTCAAACTTCTCTCTAATAGAGAATAATGCATTGACAAGGACTTGCACCTCAAACTCTCATATAGAAGAATGTGTGAACAAAGGGCTTGCACCTCAAACTTGTCTCTCATAGAGAAGAATGCATTAACAACAACTTGCGCTTCAAATTTTTCCGTCACAAGGGAAGAACGCATTTACATCTCTAGAAGGCATTGATGCTAAGACTCCCTCTCAGCAAGTGCTTCATTCTCCGCAAACCAAGCTTGTCTTGAAAAAGAACAAACTTTTATTCTAGCAAGGGACTTGGTGAGAATATAGGCCATCTTATCATTAGTGCTAATGTGCCTCAACTGAATACCATATCTCTAATATAGTTATATTTGATCTTCACATGCTTTGACCTATCGTGTAATACAAGGTTGGAGTTTGCATCATTCTTGTGAATCCCAAGCTCACCATGTATCCATCTATCAGGAATATCAATATAATGCCTTCCATCGTACATACATGGGACTCCATCCCATGAATCATAGTTCTCTGACCGATCACTAGGGAAACCATTTTGACATGGTCTACTCCCTTTTAATAAATATGAATGAGATCTTTGAAAGTTAACTGAACCAAATCCTTTAGCTGCTCCTATCACATATTAACTGAACCAGATCCTTTAGCTTCTCCTATCACATATTAACTGAACCAGATCCTTTAGCTTCTCCTTCTATCACATAGGCAAACTTTCCTCACATGGTCTTAATCATGGAAGATACCTTTCTCTAAGAGACTCTCATCATCTAGCATAATCCACATATGGCTGAAAGTTCTAGATCCAAGACCACCTTGGACCTACTATCATAAGATTGGGCCCTAGATCAAATAGGAATATGAAAAAATCCTGTCTTACTGAAAGTCTTCTTGTTTCAAAGCATCCATGAGGAAATAGCAAAATGTAATAGTTGCTTGAGGATAAGGTACTAGTTCAGTATCTGCTCCATCCTCAAGTTTCACCCATCTAAAAATCTAGGCACTTTTGATGAATCTATGTCTTGTTATTGTTAAACTACCCTGACGCTGAATAACACACTATACAATAATGAAAAGCTGCATTCCCTTTTGTAACTCATCGAAATGATTCAAAGAGAGTGCAAAATAGGCACCTTCGAATTTCTCAGTCCAAGAATCTTTGGAATCTTTCCAAGACTCAAGAAGAGTTGTGACTCCATACATAAACATCAGTATTTGAAACCTTTGAGCAATGCCCATGAAGCCTATGGAAGCTTCTATAGTAGAATTCATTAAGACCATATCCTTTCAAACCCATCATTCATTCTTGAGAACAACTAGATAAGCTGGGTTGCTCACAAATTTGGAAAGAACAACGATTACAATAAAGGGATTTTTTGTGTCTACATTTTGCTTTGAAATTGGAGCTTCCAATGAGTTCTTTGTCTTGGAAAACAACTTTTAAATAAATGGTGTTGGCGCCAAAATTTGACAAATTTCAATCAGAAGCTCCTCCATATTCAAGCGAAAATGACCAAACTTGTCAGGAGTTTCACATATTTGATATTTGATCTAACTCAGTCACACTCACTCTATTAGTATCAACCTAAGAACGAAGCAAATGAGCATCAAGTAATGCTGTAAACGTAATAACACATACAACCAAAGCCATATGTTTGCGGCTTTCTTCAATCTTTGTTCCTAAAATATAACCTACAAGGCTACACTATAATTGTAAGGTTGAATTTGCTACTATCTTGATCCTTATTAGAATAAGCTATGCATCTCAAAAGAGTAATCGACATGTACAATGGATTGAAGGTCCAATTCCTTCATTATTAGGTCAATGGTAATTTTGCATACCCTAATCTTGCAAGAATAAGTTTAATGGTGGAATTCTCAAGGAATTGTCTTCTTTTGCAAATCTTTTGATTCCGAAATAACAATGATACGGGGAAAATTCCCTTTGACTTGAGTATGATTCGTTCTCTTTGTCTAATCATCTCTTGGGAAGCTTACGATTGGAGATTGGAAACCTCACCAAACTGTAGGTACTGTATCTATCGGAAAACTGGCCTCTCATGGCTTGATTCCTACCACAATTACCAATTTGAAGTCTCTTCCTTTGTTTGTCATCTCAAATTAGAACTTAGATGGGTAACTTTTGTTAGAGATCGTTAACTGCAATAGTCTTGTCTAGCTCAATGTGAAATAATTGAAGAATAAAAAAATTAGAACTTGTCGTTTGTGCCCCAAATCGTGTGAGGATGCTGGGTCATGTCGAGTTGGTTTCTCCAAAACAGTCTTATTTACGACACCTTCATAAGATCTTGTTGCAACTTCTAGACCTATATCTTACAAGGAACCACACTCTATCTCATCTGCACTAGTAACCCTCACAATAATCAAGCCTTCACTTAAATTCAAATCTTGGGAAACTGCTTCACGTGCACTATACCCGAACCTCTTACAAATCGCAAGCACAAAGCACTCGTTAGATAATCACCTCTTATGTTGAATTTGAAAAGCAACTTCAGCGCTCCATAATCTATACCACTATCTCTCTTAAAACAGTTTGAGTGATAACATTTCAAAGAATCTTGGTCTTGTCTCATGCCTGGACATGTTAGGTCTAAGAAACAACAATAATAAGGCATGGGCCCCCTTACGAATCTCACATCCCTAAGGATCTTCAACGTCTCTTACAATGCAAAGCTTTGAGGACTAGTCCTCATTGAAGTCTAGTTCATTTCCTTCAATCCCAATTCCTATATAGGGGACTCACTCCAGTCTTGGATTCTCCATAATAGCAATCACAGTTATTGCTCTTCTTCAAATCTAGCCAAGATTTCCTGTTCGAATAACCTGAAAAGCGGGGTATTCAAAGGCAGCTTTTATACCAAGTTATTTTTGGTGCTCATTGAACCATGGGTAATGTCTTTGTCTCCCTACCATAGATGATAAATTATTATCGTCTCCGCCCAAGCACAATGGGTTAAACTTATTATTTAGTCTGCTATAGTATTGTGTGTTCTCATTTTTCAAGAGAGGAAGATTTAATCTTCCTTATATACCTCTCCATGGTGCCCCTTGTTTAAGGGTTACCACTCTTCAAATGTGGCCCATTAATTTAATAAATGTTTCATAATTAATTATATAATTCATACATGATTATATTATCACAATAAATACAGTTATTATATTTTCAATATAATAATAATAATAATATATTACCAATATAATTTTACTATCCCAATAATTATTTATTAACATAATTATGTTTTTTGTGCCATCTTGAGGGAATCCAACCATAGATACAATTGATATTAACACCCCCCACCATATTAGAATGATTGGTAAGCATAATAACAAATATTTGCTTGTACCAGTAACAAATATTAAGGAATGTTTCTACAACAAGCACAAGCAAAGATTATAAGCCCTTCTAATTGGCAGTTTTACTTGGAGTGCATGATATTTATACTCATCCAAGTTAGGTGATGGTTAATAATCACGAAGCAATAAAACATGTTGAACAGCAGTGATTATAAGAAAGGGCAGCAAGTGTGAACAGGTGTGTCCTTTAAAAACAGAAGTATATAATCCTCTCCATCATGAAGGGTATAATAAGGAAGGAGGCCCCATTTGTAAAGGCATGGAAGAAAAATTCTAGTTCTGAATTTAATTTAGGAAAAAGAGCAGCTATGTACAACTTACTGAGAAGTGATCGGTATATCCTCTAAAAAGGACATTACAACTCATGATTCCCTCAATCGTAGGTTTTTCACATCTCAATCACTTGGAGAGAGTCGAACAGGCAGTGGAGCTCATTGCGAATTTTCCTTTGATTGCTTGTTTTGTTTTGAGTTCCTTTGCATGCTCGTCTGAGATTTTCTTTGGTTTGGACTAGGAGCTTTCTTTTGTTTGGTTTTCAAAATAGATCTCACAAATCAAAAAACATCAAAATAGATCATTTAGAAGATGGTTTCTTTTTTCACGCTCTAAAATTCTAAAAGAGTAGAGATTTAATGATAAGCCTTGCAGGTCAAAATAATATGAATGTTGAAAAAAATGCAATATTTCAGAAACTGGGTTTCTTGTTTTTGAGGCCGAAGGAAAATTAGCTTGTTTAGTTGTAGGCTAGCATCTGAAAGTAAAATGGACATTAGAAATCCATTTCTCTTTTAATGTTCTTGTTTTCCATTTTTTAGTGTTAAAGTCTTATTAGATTTTTTGTACTTTGATGAAACACAAATTAATTGCTTAGTTTGATTGCTAGTTTTTTTGTAAAAAGTATGCTCAGCAGAATGAATAATACAGGACACTATATTTTACAACTTAAGTTACTATCATGTGATTGAAGTATTTTGTAACTTTTTCTTTTCTTCCTAATGCTTGTAATCAGGTATATCCAAGTTCTATTTCCATTGATGGTATGCTAGGGAACCTGAAGATTTGTGATATGTCCCTTGGCCCAGATCACTGGTGGGGATGGCTTTGTGACATACGTGATCCAGGTTCTGATTCGCTTGTTAAGGTCTAATCTGTACTCTGTTATCTTTGTCATAATTAGGAGCTTCTTGCTCATGTATAATAGATTAAATGGTCTGAGGACCATTGCCATTGTTGTTTGTTTTGTTATTAGAAAACACAGATATGGGCACAAATAGTGACAAGTAGTAACCGGTTAATGTCAAGGATACTTGACTTCATTTGTGGCATGCCATATAAATTCAGACAAATTCACGTGTAATATGTGAATATATTGTAGAGTACATTACAATTTTTAATTTTGGTAACATTATTCAACTTAATAATTTTCTTGAGATCCTTAGTAAGCTAATAGTAGAACTAAGTCAGCATCTTCTGTTCTGTATTTACAGTGGAAGTTCCAGTCTTTCAGTAGAGACGAGGATGATTTCCATGGCTATGATTACAGTCTCAGTGGGAGACTGTCAGCTGTACGAATTGTGTTTCTGTACAGGTTTATTCAGGAGGTAATATTATTATTAGCTGTTTGGCTGTTGAGAACATTTAATATAAGAATGTATCTTGTACACTCAATTGTAACTATTTAGTGGTTCTAACTTTGGAAGTCTTTGGAATGCTGACAATGCAATGCTTGTTCGACTTTATCATGTTGCATGAAGATTACACAACTAGATCTTAACATATGCGCACATAATTTAGTTGTTTAAGGGTTTGTGATTTAGTTTTACAATTCTATATATTTCTCTTCTTGTAGTACACGTGCACACACACACGCACCCAAACCCCTTAATTTTATATTCACGTACCCACATATTAGGTTTGAATACCTGCATCTGTCCCCACACACAAACAGGTCCTCAGGGATAGAATGAAAGGAAGCAAAATGAAAGAAATTATATTAATGTTAATGAGACGTGTTGTGACAAAAAATCTGAAAAGCAGAGCAAGAAGACAAATCCTAGTGGTGAAACCAAGATGCGGGAAGTGTAGTCGTGTAAGATGTATTAATAGTATCATATCCAGCATGTCTGTGGAGTATCATAGATAGATTGATCTCCTGCCTATCTCCAATTCTGGTCTTGTACATATCAATGTGACAATAGATGCCACAAGCTGCACTTAACTCAGTATTAACTACTCTAGTCAGTTTGACCTACAACAATAGCTTAGAATACGTATCATTATAATAGTGAAACACAATTTTATTAGTAGTTAAAACTCTTCTCTGTATATCATATATCATGTCTCTCTATCATGAATGCATTCAACAATATTGACCATCATTTAGATAACTTTTTAACATGCCGATATAAAATTTGCAAAGCATTTGTTAAACTAGTGCTGTCTCTTTATTCTTTCAGGGCAGCGTTAAAGTTATCATTGTTTTCTATGTTTTCCTCAAGTTTCCACGCAAAATATGGCTAAAGGTGTTAGTATTGTCAAACCCATAAAGTCTGACGTTTCTGTGTAAGTGTACTTACCACAGATTAATCTATAATATATAATACAATACTGTGGTTAAGAAAGGTAAATACTTGGTAAATAGATTCTTACAAGTACATGGGATTCTGTGAGACACTTAGGGATATTAGATATGTTTAATTCAGAACATTCACATAAGTTTGGTTCATTACCTGACGTGTCTGTCTGTTTCAAGACCACACTTCATTCTTGGTGATGCATATCCCATATTAGATGATCCTTTTATTGGTATTGGTATGATGCGTATAGAATTTGGTGGCTACTAGCAAGCATAATTAACCATAATCTGAATCATATGTTTTCTTTTCTTGGTATAATGTTTTAGTTTCATAGTTTACAGAGAGAGAAAATAGAATCCACTAAAAATCTGCCTGGTCTGCCTTATTAGAATGTGAACTACACAATGTGATTTCCTGTGGGTTTTAATGCCATCCAGTTTGGTTATTCCTGTACATTTGTGTTATCTCAAACCCAAAGTTTTGAAAGCTTTTCATTTGGTATTTTCAATTCTTTGAGCAGGCTTGAGGTCTTTTTCAAATGTGCAAATTGCTGCCTGCCAGATGTACCTAGCAGACATTTCTTGCTGCTATTACAATAATACCTAAAGTGTATTGAATATATTTTCTTATTGAGTAAATCAAGCTGAGGAATTTTCATAATAATATTAAATAGTAGTAATCTCAATGAAAGCATTGTAGTCATATGAAAATTGCCAGGCCGTTCCTTGATATTATTCTTTTGAACATCAGAAAGAGAATCTACCTTTTAAATTAGGTCATACAAACATGTGGTGTGAATATAGATAATTTTTTTTATATGAATAGTTGTGCTGTTTCTTTCTTTCAATTAGACAGTGCATCAGAGATAATAATTATGCTGATTTTATATGCATTTATTCAGTAAGATTTTTTATTGGAGACAAATTTGTTCTACAGGTAACTGCCTATTTCATTGGTTTGGCAACTCCACAAGCTCAGGAAGCTATTCGTGTTGTAGATAAAGTTAGAGGAGTTGAATGGCTTATTCAACAATCAGAAATGGAAGGGTCACCTGCTGTTAAACTGGATGTGTCATTGGACACTCCTATTATTATTGTCCCACACAATTCCATGAGCAAAGAGTAAGTATATGTGTCAATTTAAGGGAAATAAAGAGATTAACAGGATTTAGCAGGAAGATATCTGGGAATGTTTGTATTTGAGCATTGATAAATTATGTTGGACTGATTCTATTCAATTGTCTTGTGGTGGGATTAGTTTCATGCAGCTAGATCTAGGCCATCTTCAAGTGTCAAACAAGTTTGAATGGCATGGTTGTAAAGAAACAGACCCATCTGCTGTGCATCTTGATGTTATTCAAGCTGAGGTGTGGACTTTTCATGATTTTGGTTGCCTTTAATTTTATGATTCACTAAACTCATTTGTGTTTCTAAAGAGGACTATATTGCATTTGAATCATCATTTTTCTGTGTTTTCATCCCAGATATCAGGCATCAATATGGTTGTTGGAGTTAATGGGAAACCAGGGAAATCTATGATACAAGAAGCTTCTGGACTGCGTATTAAAGTGTGTCGATCTCTGCGGGATGTTTTCAGAAAGGTTCCAGAAGTGGCAGTTGACATACAGGTTGATTAAAGATCAAATCTAGATAAGAGTTCCTTAAAAAACATTGAACATTGAAGTGCATTTGTTTTCCTTTGTTCTTTGTCATTTTGTAGAGAGATAAATCATAGATCATTAGATAAGATAATCACTTAGATGTGTACTATTTTTGAAGTTATAAGGTTGGAATAAAAATGTTTATAGATTCTTTGAATGCCATTGTTTTTCAATGATTTATAGAGTCCCTATCAGTCGTACAGTAGGAGTGGGAGATACATTTCTGCTATAGCTGGGGTTTTGGTTCCTTTTCTGATATGGCAGGGGTACATAATTTATAAATATAAATGAAAATACATATACATCGACTTCAAATATAGAGAAACAGTAATGCAATTTATATATTAGAAAGCATAAAAAATTTAACATCAATAGATTATTCAAGACTCAAATATTCATCTATGAACCATGTCACAAGGTTTGAGTTTGAATTCGTGTTTGACAACAAGAAAATTCAGCGGATGGCAAAAACATCAATAAAAAAAATTGTCATTGGATTCATTTGATCAGAACTCGATTTCTTAAAACACACAATAAATAGGTTCAGTTTGAATGCATTATGTTATAATATTTTAAATTTAAATGAAATATTATTAATTTGTAAATAATAAATATATTATATTTTATATACTTACAAATTAAAATATTAGTTATATATAAAATAAAAACAAATTAAATAACAAATCTACTTGTTTTAAAGGATAAATTTGAAAGATCTTAAAATTTATTTAAAAAATAAAATAAAAACAAAAGCTAAAATTAAATCTAAGTATTTATCTCTGTGTTAATTTTATTTCTGAAGGTTTCAGTGAGCTGGAAGAGGTTTTTCTCCCCATGATATATATGTTCATTTGCATCTTTCCGACATTAACAAATGTTTAAAAAGCTTCATCCTAGTCGGACGTGGATGCATACGTCGCTCTACTAGTACAAATATAGGGCAAATTTGGACAAATTCTAGTCCTGTTTTGAAGTAAGCAAATTTTGAATTCCATGGCTGGAATTCAGCAAATCTCGTGACTAAATCTACGAATTATTATTTTGATTTGCAAAATTCAAAAGCTATAGGCATAGAATGAAAATCCAAGGGGTTCTAAATTCATTCTAGCATTCATTTTGTAGTCAAAAGTAAAACAAAGTGACAAACACATCAAATCTGTTAGTCTGTGAAATAAAAAAGAGTCAAAATCATTTGTGATCCTCATATTTAAACTCTAGGGTCAAGTCATCAATGTTAAGAATGTTCCTTGCACTGCCTTGACCTCATCAATGTGCCTTGTGTACTCAAGATTACGGTCTTGGATGTTGATGATAACTTGATGTTTTCCAGTTTATCATATTTACTTTTCTTCTAACATTCTAGATTGACTTATAAGCGTGTTTTTCATTTTCTGTGGGCTTAGGGAAATTAACACTGGAAAATTTAACTGTTTGAATTGGGTACCTTTATACGAGGGTTGTGGGTGTTATTGTGAGCTGTGTTTTTGTGCATTTTTAATGGCCTGCAATTTGTTCCGCGAAATATCATGGTTTTGGCGAAATATCACCGTTTTTTTCAACTATGGTTTTAGGGTTTGACATAAACAAATATGATATTATAGGCCGAAATAGCACATGTTTTAATTGCAATATAAGTCAAAAAAGATGTTTTTCTTTTTAATCTTCAGATGTCCGTGGAGGCACTTGGATGCATCAGGATGCCTATGGATGCCGTCCACTTGGATGCATTGGGATGCCTATGATGCATCCAAGCGCCTCCGCGGACATTTGAAGAATAACAAACAAAAAAATCTTTTTTGACTTATATTGCAATTAAAAAGTGTGCTATTTAGGCCTATAATATCATATTTGTTTATGTCAAACCCTAAAACCATAGTTGAAAAAAATGGTGATATTTCACCAAACCCATGGATGGCACCTGTAGGCATCTGGACGGCATCCATAGGGCATCTTCACGCCCCCGCATGCCTGTCCCCCTCTGCTTCCACCTCCCTGCTCTCCTACTAAGAATCGGTATCCTAGCAAATAAACCCTAAATTTGATAGGGAAAACCTAAACAAAAATCTGAAAAATAAAAAATACTTCTGGGATTTCAGGTTCCAGTGTTACATATGTTGCGAATGCTGCCAGAAGTTAGTACATGATTACACAAGATCAATCTCAAATGCATTGAATGCCATCATTGTGATGATTAAGTGAGATGGAAGAAGAAATTGTGAAAAACTAAGCTGTTTCGATGTTTTTCTGTCTGAGGAACATATTTATGCACTGGGAAGTATTTTATTTTGCTCTTAGTTGTGCTTTTTGAGGAATTAACTTGGGGAAAACTTGCTGGTGAGTAAATTACCTGTGATTTGCCTGTTTTTTTTTTCTTTTGAATACTTGTAACTCAGCAACTTTCTAGGAATTTTTCAATCTATGCAAATAACTACCATGTGCCAAAGACAGCTAACAGCTCAGAGTTTGTATTTCAGAATTGTCGTATTTTTTGCACAAATGTTTAATTAGTGTATAAATCTCTGACAAGATAGTGATGAACCTTTATTATGCTATTTTGTACATGTCTGCAGTTAACATTTTCATGGAACATTTCAGTCGTTTTTGTGTTCTGAGTCTCACTAGATATTTTTCTTTTAGTATTTTAAGGAATCATTTTCCATGGACTGTTGTATATTATATGACCACTTTCTGTAGTTTCTGCTTAAATATGTGCACTAGTTTAATACAGCATCTCGGTCATCTGCACAGAATGCTAAAACATAATTAAAATTTTCTCTCTTTCATTTCTTTATTACCAAATTGATGATAAAGGATAGGCTTACAAGTTTATAATCTATGAAAACTTATGCTGTCTAATTTGGCTATGTATTGAGAACCCATCATGAAAATAAGTTGCTGTACAAGTATTACCAGAAGTATCCATTTGGGAATACATTAGATGAAACTATGGAATAATATTTCTGACTTTTGCATTGATATATACGTGCAGTTGCTTAGACATTAAAGATTTGGTAAGTTGATATTTTAACATATCTTAGGGGATAATAACATGTTGCCTGTTTCCTGCTGGGATTCGACATAACCAAGACTAATCTGAACTGCACAATGTATTGATTAGGTTGACTTGCTGCATGGGGTAATGTCTGACAAAGAGTATATGGTTATTATAGACTGTGCTTCATCGAATATATCTGAAGATGCAGATCTTCCACCTTATGTGAGAGCAATTCCAGAAGGAAAATCAAGTGTACCACAAGTGGAAAAACATAGTGAACAAGCTGAACCAAATCAAAGCACCGCATCGAATGAAGATCAGTTGAGCAACCAAGATGCTTTATCCCATACGTTGTTGCTAGTGACAGTTGAGATCCAAAATGTATCAATGGAGTTATATAATGGAATTGATCGAGACTCCCCTCTTGCTCGCATGGATGTATGTTCCTCTAATCTTAGCTAAAGAAGATTAATTTTTCTGTAGCTTTTGACTATTTAATGGTTGAACTTACAGAAGTCTTTTAATAATTCGCAAATTACATTTTGTTGGTTTCAACAGTAAGGTTTTAGGTCTCATCCCGGAACCTGCTATCATTATGAGTAATATGTATCATCGTTTACCCTTGCCGTTTCCTCATTTTTAATGGCATAAGAAATTTATAAATTCTGCATGCAGCTGCAAGGACTCTGGGTTGCTTACAGGACCTCCTCAATATCAGAAATAGATCTTTATGTCACTCTTCCCAAATTGTCAGTTATGGATCTGCGGCCGAGCACACAGCCAGAAATGCGCTTAATGCTGGGATCAATGGCAGATGCTGAGAAAAATGATATCCATAATGATTCTAGTTTGCCAACAGAGTATGACAGCCTGAAACTGACCATGCTAGTAATGGACTGGAGAGTTAAACCTGATTCTCAAGCCTTGGTTGTTCGGATACAACAGCCACGCCTGCTTGTTGTTCTGGATTTTTTACTTGCAGTAGGGGAGTACTTTGTACCATCACTAGGTGCTATCACTGGAAGGGAGGAAGCAATGTATGTTGAAAATGATCCTATAACCAGGTGTGATCATATTCGCCTCAATTCTTCTGTCCATGAGCAGAAAGAAGATGTTGTATGTTTGTCTCCAGATCGACAACTGATTGCAGATGCCTATGATGTGGATGAGTTTACATATGATGGTTGTGGTAAAACAATCTACCTGATTGAGAAGAATCATTTGAAAGGAAACTCTTGTCAAAGTACTCATCCCTTGATTGTAGTTGGGTATGGAAAAAAGCTTCGTTTCAAGAATGTAAAAATTAAGGTTTGTATATAAAATTTAATTCTGCATTATTTTTTCATTTAGAAACATGACATTTGTTTAGAAAATTGTGAATTTCTTTGTCTGCCACTCGAAAATAAAATTAAAGAAAACCAAAATTTAAAATATGGAAGCCAATAGGTTTTTGTCCTCAAGATCTCTAAGGGTTTTGGGGGTTAAATGCTTCAAACTTCAAATTTTAAAAAACAATCAGTGAGAAAGTTGGATGCTTTGGTTTGAGTGTTGACATCTCTTTTATAGACACTACTTTGGGTCCTCTGTTTTTTTTAATTTTAAATTTTAAAAATTTGCTTCCCCTGCTACCCTCCCGATTATTTAGAAGACACTTTAAATTACAAAAATGCACTGTTTGAATTACATCACGAATGCAATTATACTATAATTTTTGAATACTAAATTGACTGTATAATAATATTTCAGTTAATGATAACAGATTTCCACAACCCATGATCTTATATGTTATGCTTCTGCATGAGATTGTGTGAGTTTTTTTATCATCAGTGTTTCAGATCATACTGAATGATCTATCATCAGGATGAGAGAGCCCAAGAATGCCAAAAGATGGAAACCAATATTGTAAGTTATCCTTTTGAAAATCAAATGATTGGAGCTCACTTAAAATATTACTATTTTGGTTGTTTTATTTCTTAGGCTGTAGGAAATAAATTAGGCTTTGGATCTTCAATCATTTCCTTTTATTTTTGGGAAGGGGGGATGATAGAAGATTGAACCATCACTCTTGCTTTTTGAAGCCAGACTTACCTCTTCTTGAGATGTCTTTTTAGATTAACCACTTCTTGAGATGCGTTTCTAGATTTACCTCTTCTTGAGATGTGTTTTCTAGATTTGCCCTTTTTTTATACTTCTTTTAAATTAATTTCACTTGGATATTGGGATTTCCTTTCTCATCTTCTTGATCCTTTTCTTCTTTCTTTAAGTCTTCCTTGATGTCTTTTCTTTGTGGTTTTTCTTGACATTATTTTCCTCCAACAATATAGGTACAGTTTTCTGTTTGAAGTTATTTATTCTTCAAAGAGCATATCTCTAATTATGTAGATCTTCTGAGTTTTCGGATCATCTGTCTTATAAAACTAATAACTTCTATTATGATTAGACAGAAGAAAGATACACTTGATGCTTCTTTTAACAATTTTGTCAAGTTTTTGTTTAGGACAATGTACACAGTCTCTAGGATTTAAATGAATAAAAATCTATGTTACCCCAGGTTTCCTGGATGAGGGGACGGGGAAATGAGTTTCTGGGATGGATTTTATCAATAATAAACACTCAATACTTTTGTAGAACTCGAGCAATAATTTTAGAAGGAATGGTATCTAATACACATTCCTTGTTTTGTGAAGACCTTGAGCAAAAAATCTAGAATTGTTATCATTTGCAATAGAATACATTTTGTCTCTTTTCTTATCAAAATTATCGTACAAGTTATTGTCAATTAACTGACAAACGGAAGTAAATTCCTTTTCATTTTTGGCTCAAATAGTACATTATGCACTTTCTTTGTCTGATTTGAAGAGGCATAACTCCTTTACCTTTGACTTGTATAGAAGAGTCGTCTTCTAGATGTAGGGCTCTGTTTTGCTGAGCCATCCTTTCTGTCGGATCAAATGTTTAGTTGCTCTTGATTCAATATATCAAATGTCAGTTTACCAAGGCAGTTACAAAGTAGCTGAAACTAGAATTCATAAAACATGGGATGTGATTAGAAACAGACAGGCCAATATTTTGATGTTGACTCAGGACTTGGCAAAAACTCTGCATACTAAAACAATACTCAAATTTAGTATACTTAAATAACATGCACAATATTGTTAAAAACATAAGTGATGAATTAAATTCTTTCACAAACACAAAAATCATCACAAGTAATATGAAATTGGATTTTTATTCTGCTATCACAGGAGTTCGAGGTAAATCTTGATAAATACTTACCAAAAACATGGCAGCTAAGTTTTTAGAAAGTACCTCATGGAGAGTACTCTTGTTCATACATGAATAATTTTCTCTTCATCTATGTTAGTAACTTGTAGGGTTTTAAAACTACTCAAAAAAAATCATCAAAAAATTGTTATATACAGTCCTGTGCAAACTGGTGACATAGATAAAGAGAATTATTCATGTATGAACATGAGTAGAAAAAGGGGCTAAGTGTTTCAAGACAGCATTGATTGACAACAGATCTTTAGGTTGAATCATGTGGGTGGAAACGATGCCTCTTATTTTGTCCACGCATAAGCATGATACTGAATGTTTTTTGATCCAACCTCTGATAGTAGCTTCTTCTTGGGCTAGAGGGCAAGATATTGAAATTTACCTCTAGCCCAAACTTGCTCTGATAAAATTTTGTAATTTGTGGCCTTTTAACACTCTTTATTTTGTTTTTGTTCCACCAGCCTCCTGGATCATCTGATTTCACTGGTCTTATTAATGTTTCCCTTCATATCACTCTTCTTGCTGACACGTATCGTCATATCATTGTAAACTATTCTCTTTTTGTTGTTACCTCCATTCTTGTTGCGCACATAGATCTGAAAGAATACTATAGTGCCTTGTCATCAATGGTTATTATTAATCAAATTGTGCATCCATTGGTTTTCATCTTGAATGGTGCAATACATGTTCACAAGTTGCCAGACTGCCAAAGAACATGAGCTGAAAAAAATTGATCATATACCATGCACATAACATTTGTACCTGTCAAATCAATGCCTATATCCTAAGATTTGACTGTTTACAAGTTGGTTGCCAAAGCCATTGTCGGTTAGGAAAGTATTGGTGGAGACAACTGTACATAAGCAAGATAAATAATAAATTACCCGAGTTGACAATAAAATATTTAACATTAGTTCATTGGATGCCAAATCATTTATTCATTCATACGCAAGTAGCAATAACTGAAGTAACATGACTATCTATTGATATATGGAGCAAGTACTTCCTTGTTTCTTCTTTGTTTGTCTCATTCTTTCTTCTTTTTCTTCTTCATTCTTTCTTATTAATATTCTCCTATTGTAAAATTCACTATTTTAAATTTTTTTTGTTAGAGCAATGCCCCGAGCTAGGATCATAACATGCAGAAACCTTTACAAAGAGAACTACTCACTGGAATGAAAAAAGGTCGATTATGAGATACTTAAGAATGTAGAGCAGTCTTTCTTATAAAGGCAGAGGAGAAATAGGTAGATGCAACTACCAGATCTGAAACTACATTTTAGCTGGTTTATTAAATATTGATTTGCTCAAGGAAGCTTAAAAGCAACTCCACGAATAAGTGAAATTCCTATTTACTGCAATAGTTTTGAAAATTTCCAATGACAATTTTGTCGTTGTTTAATTGCTGAAAAGTCAGCTTGTTGAGTTTCAATGAATCTGAATCATAACATACTGATATATACAGATACCTGCATAGACACATGATACACACATCCATTGTTCCTTACATCACCAAACCTTAAATATTATTGTCATCTTGAAAGTGTCTTGTATGCCTTTTCCCTACCTTGTTGTGGAGTGATTATTTCTCCATTAAATTCAATTACCTGATCTACAACCCAATTATACAGTCTATAAATTATAATATAGACAATTAACTTTCAAATGAACTTCATGTGAGATCCTTATTGTTTGGCACCAGTATTAGTAATTCTTTCTCCATCTACAGTACATATGACCATTAGTAGTGTCTTCACTGTCTATCTGAGATGTCTTCTTATGCTGTCTCTATGAAACTATGCTCATGTATTTCCTAGCCCTTATCCATCTTCTGCTATTGAAACTGCAGGTCAGTTCTCTATCAAGAAGAGACAATTACAATTGTTGACATAAAAAACTGGCAATGTGTGTTAATAAGTTTGTGTTTCTGTCTGCCATCTTGCATTGGAAGCTGATGGTGTCTGAACAATGCATGCCTTTTGATCCTTTTCTAAGAGGAGGTGCAGCTCCTCACATCCTTCTCCAAAGCTACAAATTAAGCCATAGGAGAAAATTGGTTGATCTCAATGTCTGCTAGCAGATCTGCCTATCTATGGTGTTCTCTGAGACAACACCGAAGTGTTTGCACGAATGATTTTCCTACCTACCTGGATTCACTTAAAATGCTATCCAGTTTCCAGCTTGGTATTTTTAAATTTGTTCTCACCTCAGTTGCTATAGATTCCTGCCTAGATTCTTCTCCTTCTACAAAGCTACTAGTGTTATCTCTTGGTAGTAAATCTGTCCCTGCCTTTTGAAGTTTTACCTTGATTCTCTTTAAAATTTCACCTTTGGCATCCTGTGCAAAGGAGACAAATTGGCTTTTCATTCACTCTAATTTGTTGTGTCAGATTATCCTTCAACCTGTCCCTTTTTTCTAGTAAGTTAATGGGCGGTTAAATTTTTTGTGCTTTCATTCATTAGAAGTGGAAAGTACCTTATGCTCCCTGCAGGTCAATAAGTCATGACGTATGTTTATATTATGTGCTATACGTCGAAATGCTAAGTGGAAATATTTTTGTTAAGGAAATTGTAAAGGAGCACATAGTTTTCCAAAATTTTCTTACTGCTATATTGTTAACTTTATCTGGCAAATACTTAGAGATAAAATCTAACCAGAATGTCTAAAGGTTCCAAATATACTGTTGATCTATATGAAGTGGATACAATGTTGGCATCTCATGTAATTTACTTAGAATTGAGTTTATCATGACATCTAGCCTTTTTGTTTGGGTCTAGACTACAGATTGATAGCTTCCCATGTTTTTATGATCCTCTGTAACAGCATATATTTTTTATTTTTTGTTGCCTTTTAAGCAGAATGGCTTACGACTTGGAGAGTGCATAAACTTGAGCAGCAATAGCAGCTATTGTGCCTCTGCAGAAGATGGTGTTATATTTGATGTTCATAACAAAGGTAGCCAAGAAGAAGACCATCCTGGTTATGATACGACAAAGGATGAAGTCCAGCATTTGTCACTTGTTTCAGAGAAACATGGAAATTCTTATAATGAAACAAACAACTTTATCATTGAAATTCAGGTACTCACTCGGATGATTTTTTATATCTAGACTTTATAAGTAAGGGGCTGGAGGGAAAACTGCCTCATACCATGTTTCTTTTTGGTTTTAAATAAGATGTAAAAGGCTTCCATGAAATTAATTACATTGCAGTAGGTAGGATCCAACATAATTCTGGAATGCAGATTGTGCACAATTGTTTGATTTTCTAGTTTAACCGGATGCTGATGGTGCTTGAAATTGTTCAGCCTGTAGGTGAACAAGAAAAAAACATGTAATAACTTAACAAAGTAAAATACTATTCATTCATCAAATGCTTTTTGTACATAACAATGTTCCACACAATGTTTGATGCCAAATACACAAGTGAAAGCTACCCTTATAATATCCAAAACGGTGCTTATGAAATGACACAACCGTGTTCACACTGGTAACTGCCTAACTACCATTTTGCTGGACAACATCACCACCACGCGCCCCCCCACCCCCCCCCCCCCCCCCGCCCCTCAAAAAAAACAGTCGTCTCCTGGCAACTCAAAACTAACAAAATTAGCAGACAACATACAACAGAAAAACGACAGGCTAGGGAGGAGGTTGCGTCCCTGAAGTGTTCTGCTGTCGGTGCAACTCATAAGCTTGATCAATGCGGATGCGTATGTCCTTCTATGTCCATGTGTTGACTTGCACTACCTCTTTCAGGAGAAGTGCTGCCTCCATGGCCTTGGTCCGGCTGTCTGCAATCCTTGTTCAGCTGCTTGCAATTTTTGTTCAGCCATTTCCTTATCTCGCAAAAGCGCTGCTTGCTTGGCTGCCCATGTTGCCTGCTGGTTGATTAATTCAGCAGCCAACTTCTCTCGAGCCTCTATCTTGACTACCGTAGACCTTATTACAATAATAGATAAGACGTCTATTATTAGTTAATGGTTATCTATTGTAAATATTTAGTTAACTTTAGTTAACTTTCGTTTTTTTAGTTTTATTTGTTAGAATAGAATATTTCTATTCTTTCCGCTTTATTCTTTTGTATAAATTGACCTCTCGGTCTCTGTTAATAATAAGCAAGTATTTACCAATTACCTCATAATATGGTATCAGAGCTATTACTTAAATTTTTTCATGAAATTATTTGTTTAAATTTTTTCAAAATTATTTCCATTGAATTTCTCTAAAACCCGCTTAGGGTTTTCGGCCTAGAGAAATTCCCGAACTCGGGTCTGCAACTCGCGTGGTATTACTGGTCCTTTTTTTGAGCCGAACTTCTTTGCAAAACGCGGCCTGAACTAAACTCCATTTTTTTCAAGGTTTGGCGTCCATTTTTTTCAGGGTTTGGCATCCATTTTTTCAGAGTTTGGCGTCCGATCTGCTCGGTTCAAGAAGACTGCATGATTTTTCCTAATCACGATTTTGGCCGTCGGATTTGTGACTGGTCTTGGACCGCGTTTTTAACCCTCGTTTTTGGCACTGATTGAAGCTTGATCGGAGTTCGATTTATCACACCTCCTCATTCTCTCCATTGTCAAAGCCCTAACGCCTGAATCATGATCAAAATCGGCCATTTTTTGCTATTTTTGACCTCTTTGGCCGCTGACTGCTATTTTGCTCGAAACCCTAATTTTTGGGGTCAAAAAAATATTTTGTTTGTAGATTCTTGGTGGGTTTTTCGAGAGCTCAACTGGGTTGTCGTTCATTTTTTCTGGGTGCCTCAATTTTTGTGCTATTTAGATCATCTCAATGCTCTCGACTGGCTATGTTGGTTGAGCCTCTGCTAACAAAGATGAAGATATGGTGACAACAACGTTAGAGCCGATCACATCTAGTCAAACATGAGGTTTGGGCTTTGGCGCGTGCATCTCTGTTGCTGGCATTGTTGGTGCAATTGGATTTGCTAAAACATTTGGTGGAGTCATAACATCTATGGTTTCTGTCCTGGCCGTCAGTGTAGGCATGATAACTGGCACATGTCTCTGGCCAAATGGAGGAATAAGTGAGGGAGTGGCTGCCAAGTGTGCCGAAGTCGGCAAATGGGAAGGGGTGAAAAGTGTAGACCCTTTGACTACCGTATCATTTCGAACCTTTGTCGAGGTACTCTCTTCCTCGAAATTGGCCCCATTGCTCTCTGTGGTTTCCTCCCTTCCTCTATCCGTGTCCTCGTATGCATCCAACCCTTGCAATACCCTCTTATGACCGGCTGTAGTTTCACTCATTTCTAAATGCCTCCAGTAGAATACTGAAGGTTCTCCTGGCGCCAATTTCCCCCATGGTGGAACTTCAAAGTCATCTGTTGGAACTTGATGAAGGGTTGCTTCTAGAAACAAATTGATGGCATGATGTGGCATGAAAAATGTTCGATGCTGTAATGCCATAAACTCCTCCATTTTATCTGCAAGGACCATGGCCCAATCATACACAATACCCTTCATTATGTTGTTCATGAATGGGTGATTTCTGAGGCCCTACTTGCCCCCATCAACCTAGTTTTAGTTACATCCATAGTACATCTCCAATGGCCCTCTCTAATGAAATCTCTTCGTAGTCCTCTACTCTTGGCACCTTCCACCACAGACTCCATTTCCTCTGGTGTGATGTCGCGGCCCACCAATTTTACCCAATATTCCTTGCGTTCTTGCAGTAACTTTTGATTCTTGGTCACCACTTTGTGGCCTCCTTGGCTAGGAATGCCAAGTACCCTGTTGAAATCTTGTGCTTTGAAGGAGACCGTCATCCGTTGCTTCTTGTAGACAAATGTTCTTATTTTGCTATTCTTGTTGTATGTTGCGATCATGGTTCTCAGGATCGTATCAAACAACTGAACGGATTAGAATTTGCTTGATTAGGTTTATATTCCGTCTCTTGCCACCATCTCCGACACTCATTGCCATTCAACCCTTTGAACTGAATTGTGAGATGTGACAGATCGACCTTCACCTTCTGTTTCTTACTGCTAGATGCTGTCGACCCTGCAACTCGGACTCTAGAAGCCAACACTCTCGCATTCTTTTCCATACCAATTTGTCTTTCCACTGTTTTCTTTTTCCTGCCGACTGCATTGTAACGATCTCTTGTTTTGTCTTTTACTGTAACAAAGCAAAAATGGTTAGGTTTTTGCTTCTTCTTTTCCGTTCTCTATAGCTTGCTTCAGCCCTTTGTGTTATTGCCAATCTCCATGGAATGCTTCCTTCTTCCTGGCGGCTTCTTTAGTCTTTCCTGCGACTAACCCTTTTCGACAGAGTTCTCTTCTCTTTCCTTGCCAGTTTCTTTTATTCTTCTTTCCCTTAGCGAATAGTCTTTTTTTATAGATTTTTTTTATTTTTTATTTTTTTAAATTTTAAGTCGATACATCGAATTCCTGTTTGGTATTCCTGCGCATTCTGCCTTGTTGCTGTTCGCGATAAATATTTAGCTTGGACCCATTGATGGCGTTAGGGATTTCTCGCCCATCCAGCGTCCATAGTTTTATGGATCCATTGTCGTCAACTTCTCTCACTTTATATGGTTCGAGCCATTTAAGCTTGAATTTACTTGGTTTTATCTCGTTGCAGCCGTTGTACCGAAGTATGAGTTGGCCCAGCTACAATCTTGTTCTTTTCAAATGTTTGTCGTGCCATGCCTTTTGACGAGTCTGCGCCACCTCTGTCGCCCATTGCATTGTTAATCTGTGTTCATCCAATTTGTTCAATTGATATAGGCATTCATGTAGACTCTCCATATCTCGGAGTCTATTTTCGATTACAATCAGCAAACTTGGGACCATAAATTCAGATGGTGCCACGACTTCTTGGTCAAACAATAACTGGAACGACATCTGTCCAGTTGTGACTTTGAATTTCGTGCGGTGGGCGCACAACGCCAAAAGGCAATTTTTCCTCCCAGTCTGCTTGTTCAACTTCGCATGATTTATTTATGATGGCCACTAGAATTTTATTTGTCACTTCTGCCTAGCCATTGGGTCGTGGGTAGTAGGGACTTGACAACAAATGAAAAATCTTGAATTCCGTTGTCAATAATCTGATCACTTGATTGACAAAGTGACCCCCTCTATCACTTGTCAACTGAATAGGTATGCCATACTGTGTGATGATCTGTTCATACAAAAACTTAGCTGTACTAATTGCAGAGTTGTCGGGTAGTGCTCGTGCCTATACTCATTTTGTTAAATACTCTGTAGCCACCACTATGTATTGGCAATGTCGGGCCTTACTTTCCTTTAGCGGACCCACGAAGTCTAATCCCCAACGTTCAAACACCGTCTGGGCGTGGGATGTGTTTAATGGCATGAAGTCCCTCTGGAGTGGTTCGCCGGCTCTTTGCCGTGTATCGTAGCTCAACACCCATTCCCGTGCATCATTGTAAAGTCCGGGCCACCATAACCCAACAAGCAGAACTTTCCATGCCGTCGTGTCGGGTCCCATGTGCTGCTTACTGGACCTTCATGTGCTTCCTTCAGAACACTTTGCACTTCTTCTTCCATTACACGTGTACCATCTTGGAAGAACGACGATTCCGAATAAGTGTGCATTTGGAAAATCATCATTGACCCCTTCCGGTGGCTCTCCAGACTTGATTCGGGAGAGCTCTTCCCAGGTCGCACAATGATGGTGAAGGTGAATTCCTACAGTAGCAACAACCATCTGCTAATCTTGCCTTGCATAATTGGTTTTTTCACTAGGTACATCAACGCCTGGTGATCCATGTAAAAGGTAAATTGTGTAGCTAATAGGTGATGTCTTAATTTTTGTACTGAGTACACCATCCCGAGAGCCTCCCTTTCAGTGGTGCTATAATTCTTCTTGGCTTTTGATAGTAGCCGGTTTGCGAAATACAGTGGGTGATTGAGGCCATGGTCACCAGTCTATGCCAATGTTGCACCTATGGCGAAGTTTGAAGCGTCCACATGGACGTGGAACTCCTTGCCCCAGTTTGGGTTCGCCAAGATGGGTGCCTCCAATAGTCTATTTTTCAACTCTACGAAGGTCGTCGCTTGGTTTGAACTCCAGACGTACGATTTTCCCTTTCGTGTCAACTTGTTCAAAGGAAGAGCAATTTGGGCATAGTTCTTTATGAACCATCTATAATATCCAATGTGCTTGAGAAAAGATTGGACTCCAGATACCACCTTCGGGGCCTCCATTTCCACAATCACCCTTACCTTTTTCTGGGTCGGTCTTCAATCTTATCTTGCACACAATGTGCCCAAGTAGTTTGCCTTGAGGAACCATGAATTGACATTTTTTCGGATTCAATGCCAACCTTGCCCGTTGACACCTTTCCATACATTCCTGGAGTGCCTTCATGTGGTTGTCCTGCCCACTGAAGATGGACCAATCATCCAAAAATGCTCGGAAGTTGTCTACTGACATTTTGTCAAATATGTGATAAATGATCCTCTGAAACGTGGCAGTTGCGTTACACAATCCGAAGGGCATTCGGTTGTATGCATACGCTCTATCCTTCACAAAAGTAGTTTTTAGTTTGTCCTCTTCAACAATGGAGATCTGGTTATAGCTAGAGTATCCATCCATGAAGGAATACATCTCGTGTCCAGTTGCCGCTTCTAGAATCGTGTCAATGAACGAAATTGGAAGGGATCTTTTATTGTGACGGTGCTGAGGCACCAGAAGTCCACACATATTCGAATTTGGATCCCGTCCTCCTTCATCAATATCACAATTGGTGACACTCACTCACTTGTTTGTAGTTTGACTATGACGCTGGCTTCGAGCATTCGTTGTATTTCCTCATCTACGTAGGTTGCGTAGTTCTTATTCATTCTGTACGAGTGTTTCTGCACAGGTATGGCTCTGGGTACCAATTTTATGTGGTGGACACACATCTCTGGCAGGACCCCTTTTAAATCCTTGTAAGTCCTCGCAAATACATCTTTGTACTCCATAAAGATTTTAAATGCCGTGGCCTTCTATACCGAGTTCCAGTCGTCTGTAACAAGTATGTTCATGGGATTCTTCACATCGCCAAGATTGGTAGACTCCACTAATGGCTCTTCGTATCTTATCTCTTTTCCTTAAAAGCAATGGACGGGACTCATTGATCTCCACGTTTCGTTCTCTGTATTCCACTAACTGTGGTGGGAATACCTCCTCATCTTCGAGCTCCTCGTTGCCAAGCATGTACGTATGGAAGAGTTCATAGTCTTCCATTTGCTAGTGGAAAATTTCATTCAGTGAACTGGTCTTGTCACCTGAACACTCCAATTTTAAAATGCCTTTGTTGTTCGGATCCATTCTTCCCTCATCTGTCCGATTCTCTCCGTCTGACTCGGACTCCGACAACGATGCCATTTCTTCACTTACCATTTGAGTTCGGAGATCAATGGAAAACTTTCGCCTTCCGCTTTCCATTGACAAGATATTCTTCTTCCAGTTGTGATTTACCGTCGCGGTCACCAGCCATCCTCTTCCAAGAATGACATCATATCCCTTTTTCTTCAAGGGAATCACTACGAAATCCAACACAAATGGCTGTGTCCTGATAGTTACTTGTTGAGCCACCAAGGTCCCTAAGGGCTTTATCCCCTATTGCTTGGCACCGAGTAGGTTGAATGTGGGCGGCCACAGGGTAGGCTTGACCAATTTCTTCCACGTCTCATCAGGAAGAACGTTCACCTTGGACCCACCACCCACGATGGTGTCTGTTAGGATGGTTTCGAGGATTCCCATCTTGACCACCGCCAGGTGACAGCCGTTGCTTATTGTTAGCAACATGGGATTTGTGGCCGACTCTCTTGGTACTGTTGGTTCTTCCTTTGTCTCCAATGGATTTGCGTGGGCATTTAATAATGTCGTCCTTAGTTGAGGTACTGTTTGTATATGGTCTTGAAGTCTAATGGGTACCTCCATTTGTAGCATCTGATTCACCAAGTTGTTCTCTCCCTCCGATCGTCCAAGAATATCATCTTTCATATCTTTCGTAACCTTCATTGCCCTTTTTATGTCTTCTCGTGCCTCCCGCAGTCTTTGCTTCTCCGTGCAGGGGTCAAGATAGGTGGCCTGCTTAGCTTGGTTGCAGTTGACAACCAGAACCTTTTCCTCGTCAATGTTAATGAGGTTTACTTGTTTTGGGCAATTGGTGTCTTTGTGGACCCCTGGACCACACCATGTACATAATTTTTGAGGAGTTTTGTTCTTCGGAAACTCTTTGGTGAAGTGGCCCCATTAGTTACATGCCCGACATTGGATTATGGGCCTTCCCTTATAATCATATTGTTTCCGATTCTTGTTGTCATTCCTGCCCCATCCTCCTCAGCGATTGTTCCGGTAGTCGCTAGATGTGGTATTATTGTTGCCCTGGGTCTCATTGTTAGTGCCAGAAGTGGATGGTTGTTCCTGTGTGAATAGTGTCTGTTGGCCTCTTGTCTTCATGTTGAATGGACACTCCTTTATAGAATGACCCAGGACTTGACAAATATCACACATTGCCTTTTTAGGGCACGCTTACTTTGAATGAGCTTTGTCTTTGCAATTCGTACACCAAATTTCTCCTTCCTCCATAAGGTTAGTTCCCTTCATGGACTTGAGTTCCTTCTTCATTCGCTCCAAGTCCTTTTGGAGGGCTTGTACTTTCTTGCTAGGCTCCTCCTCACTATCTGCACTGCTTCCGTCGTTAGAGGATTCATCGCTTTCGAAGGAGGATGAGGATTTACTTCTCTTCTTCTTTTTCTTGGCTGTTTTTCTCTCACTTTCTAGATTTAGGGCACGGTTGCAGGCATCTGCGTATGATGTGGGCAAAACTATCTTCATTTTCCATCTCAATGCCCCACAGAGGCCTTCTACAAATCAATGTTTCTTTAATTCAAACACTGGTTGAGTACCCATTTGGCTAAGAAGATCCTTGAGCCTTCGATTGTAGGTCTGAATGGTATCCTTCCCCTGTTTACAATTATAGATCTCAACAACAACCTCGATGTTGTCTCGTATCAGTTAGAATTCTGGTTGGAATTCTTTCTTTAGATTGTATCAAGTGGAGATTTTCGCCTTGTCCATGTCAGAGAACCAATCCATCGCCACTCCCCGTAGGCTAGCTGGAAACTGCTTCAACCATTCATCCGCATCCATGACCAAGTTGGTGGTCCATATTGTTTCACATGTACGACAATCCATACGGGGTCTTCGTTCCCGTCGCCTGTGAACTTTGAGAGTTTTTGCTTTTGAGACATTGTTTTCCTTGTCCTTTGTTGCCCACTCAGTTGTGTCTCGAAACTATTAGGAGTTGGTCCCGATGGGTTACTTTGATCACTGTGCAGTGTCCCTCTGACACTTTCTTGTGCTTCGGTGTCTTCTGTTGCCCTCACCTCCCTTCCTACTTCTTTACAGGCTTCCTCTTGTAGTGGTGTACGGGATGAGTGCAAAAACTCTTCTCTTGTCTCCTCCAGCACCGTTAATCTATGCCGTGTTAGCTCAAGCAACTCCTCGTTGCTTTGTACTCATTGTTTTGGCGAACTGTGGCACCCCTCAACAGTTCCAGTGTCTTCTGCGTGGTTGCCTTCAATCACCCTTGGTGATTTGTCCGAGTGCCCTCTAGTTCGATCTTCGGCAAGTTGTCTTAGCCGTCGCCTTTGCTCAACTTGGATTAAATCCCCTCGCACAGATTGTAATTCATCAACATCCTCCTATTTTTGTTTAAAAGATTGGGCATTTGACATATACCATTATAAAACAAAACAAAACAAAACACTCTTTTAATTATTTAATCTGTATACATCATGTGTCGACTCAAGCGACAATTACAGACTCAAGTGCTCTTGGTTCCACGGCTCAAAAGCTCATGGTTTCGTTTTGCAACACTGTGCATTTCTCTCTTCATAGAAATTCTTGAGGGTCTCTTGATGGTGTTCTTTGCATTCTACTTCCTCCCTGCGTCTCTTCTGTGCCACGTAGGCTTGTGCAATCAGACAGGGGAGTTGATCTAAAAATTTGTTCGCGGTTGGGCTTGCGTGCGTAGCATCCCAGAGATTGTTTGGCGTAATCTCGTTCTCACTGGCTTCTGTCCGTACGAAGGTTTCAAGGCCTACGCGGTATAGGATGTGAAAGTTCTGGGCTGCCTCGTGCTCACCTTCCAAAATTTCTGTTTCGTTGTCCTCATTCGTTTTCCAGTTGTCTTGTACGGTTATTCCCATTTATCTTCGGCTTTCCATACTACTCCGGATTCAAATTGGCAATGACGCCAAATGTTCAACCCGTAGGTCAATAGGAAATAAACATGTAATAACAAAGTAAAATACTATTCATTCATCAAATGCTTTCCGTACATAGCAATGTTCCATACAATGATTGATGCCAAATACATAAGTGAAAGCTACCATTATAATATCCAAAATGGTGCTTATGAAATGACACAATCGTGTTTGCATCGGTAATTGCCTAACTACCCATTTTGCCGGACAACAGAAATCATATGCCATGTTAGAAGAGGTAGGGCTCATACTGTCTCTTGAATTCTCTCTAGCAATAAGAGGCTAGAGGAAAAATCACATTCTACTTGATTTCAAAATATAGATATTAGAAGCGCCTATAAAATCATTTTTCAATCATTCAACCATTTCAGGCCTGTATAGAGATATTTGATTAGACTTGTCTCCAATATCTTGGGTACTCCTCAACTTATGCTTGTCTTGGGAAATTTTGTTTCTCTACTTGACGATTTGTGTTAGTTTCTTGATCATGTACTGTAGCATGTAGTTGTATTTCTATTTATGTTCTTTTCTCATTCAAGACTCTATAGCTTTTTCCTTTTTTTTCCTTGTGTTTTCCCTTTAAAGGTACATAATAACACACACAGACACACAATTCTTGAACATTAAAACAATGAAAGTAGCAATGTTGGGTCCATTTTAAAGAATAGATATTCTTGCTGGAAGTTTATTTAACATGAGAAATGGAAACAAAAGTAGCATTCCATTTACAAAGAAAATGGGATATTTAATGAAATTCAATTAGTTGGTTTGAAATCAACAAAAAATCATAGGAAAAATGAAATTCAATAAATGGGTTTAAAATCAACAAAAAAACATAGGAAAATCTTATTAAAGTAAGAATGCTTAAATATTTAGCATGAACATATTTCATACGGGAGATAGTTTATAGAAATAGGAAATTGAAAAAAAAGAAAAAGAAAATATAAATTTTGAGCTTGTTGAATGTTGCCATTAGAATTTGGAGTCTTTCGATGAGGCCTAGATTCCCAAATTTGTAATAAAGGGCAACTAACAACGTAGATCACATAATGAAACTGAAGAAAACAATTATTCTGGGAGGTTCCTCGGCCAGAAAATG
Source organism: Cupressus sempervirens (assembly GCA_028749045.1). Classification (NCBI taxonomy): domain Eukaryota; kingdom Viridiplantae; phylum Streptophyta; class Pinopsida; order Cupressales; family Cupressaceae; genus Cupressus; species Cupressus sempervirens. The sequence goes on along the minus strand of CM053783.1, from coordinate 766,166,511 downwards.
TGAATTTGATACTTGTATCTCATGGCTTCTCCCCGAATTGTGGTATGATCATTTAATTCGTAATTCAAGATGGCCAAATCCTCATTGGATTAGGACTTTGTGCTATTAAACTATATTGAAAATAAGAAAAAGAAAACAAGGCTCAAGATGCAAATTCAGTTGTTCATCTTTAGCACAATTTATTTTTTTACATTTAATGAATTTATAAAGCCATCCAACATACTAATTATTCAAAACCACCTAAATACAAACTATTAACTAAAGTGTATTATTACATAATCCCTTACATTATTGATTATTATTCAATAACCAATGTTAAACTCTAATTTCTAACACCCCCCTTTAATGTTATCATATGAATTTTATCTTGATACCATAATATCTACAATCAGGTTGTCTCATATTTTCCCCTTGAATGAATATTTTTCTTTAGATGTCTATTTCTACTAATTGTGCAAATGCAAAATCTACTACACCCCATAGTTACCATTGGATGGGGGTACTTGTAGACTGGTACAACTAATTTTGAAATATATGAGACAAGTTTTTACTCCCTACAGGGTTATGGTTATTTTCTTTAAACATAGAGTAAACATGGATATTCACACCATAACATAAGGAACATAATAATCTAGAATAAACACCATATACATAATTTATGAAGAATGATAAACTTTATTTCATGTAATGTTGTATCCAAAAGTAACATATTCTTGGTTCCAGATTACACATATAGAGCACCCTTATGTTTGGTTGGGCATACTAGTCTTTGGTTCCTGCAACTATTTGAGAACCAATTGTAATTACATTTCCACGACTAATCAAAATATAAAGTATTATTCATACTAACTAAATTGTGACCAACGTCAGTGCTCTCTCCCCTTCAAAAAAAAAAGTTGTTTTCTAGAGTACAAAACAAAATGGCTAATGTAAATAATAAAGAAAATCTACAATGACAAAGGGTAAGAAGATGTCTCTGGAGTGGTGGAGAACATCGGCTATGAGAGCTGCTGTCAGAGAAGCCGGAGATTTTGATTTTCTATCAAATGTTTCTCTCGTGCTACCTTCATCAACTTGAGTGCATATATCAAATCGTTTTTTGTGTTCTCTAGTGCTACTGAGATTACTATCAACTACTACTCCTTCCCTGCTCAATTTTATCTTCTCTTGAGCTAGTTTTTTTTCCAACTCAACCACTCTCACTTGCAAGGCCATCTGTAAAAACCCTTACTTGCCTTCCACAAATTTGCTGGTTGAAAATGAGAAAATGTTTGGATTTTGTGTTTCTATTTTTGATTTTGAAAACTATACCTTTTTAAAAGACATATATGAATGGACAATGAACAATATTGCAAAATGACACTCTCAGAATTTTCCAGAATTTATTTCCTCTAATTGAAATGCTGATGGAAAATATATTTGAGGTGCAAAAACACAACAAATGATCTATGAAGAGCAGTTTTTAATTTGCAGGAAACCACCACAAATGCGATTGAAAATTCAATTCATTTGTATTCATAAAATTCTGAAATAGATAAAGAACCACTAGAACCTGATTGGCACAATCAGCATTATCTATTCCGCTTGAATTAGTGAATTGCAAACTGAGAAACGCATATGCTGATCACCATGTGAGTGCAGAAGGTGCCATGATATCCAAAGTGGTATGCCATCAATGCTCCAAGCTGAATGCTGAACCTACATAGCAGATCGCAGGTACTCTGGTCGCCTTGGTTGCTGAATCACGTGCTGCTGACTGGGCAATCTCCACGTAATTGAACCAGAATTGCAGACCTATTAATGGATGTCGTCCAGACCAAGGGAAATGGTGTTGGTTCACAGTTAGCCTCCTGGAAGCTCAAAATGCTGCTCCCAAAAAACAGTCGGCAGCTCTAACTTCTCCTGCCGATTCACTTCTTTGCCACAGTCAATCTGATAGCAAATTCTCATGCCTGCTTCCCTTTCAAATATGATAAATTTCTTCCTTCACACAATTCTCCATAGACATAGATCACACAGTTGGAGAAAGTTTGATCAATTGCTATATAACTAGAAATATCTAGAAATAATCCTCTCCCTAGCCACAACACACAACAGTAGGAGAAAGTGCCAGTAAATATTAAATCCACTATACTTTAGCAGTGGAATGAAAACACTTCTCAGCTATAGTGATGAATAGTAGAGAAGTTGGGCAAATTTAGCTATACCTCAGCAGCTAAATTGCAAAAGAATTTCCAAACCCTTATATATCAGCAAGGGCATACAATTAAGAACCAAGGAAAAAGCCACAAAGGCACAAAATCAAATATATAATCAAGTGTGTCTTTCCCAATGGAATGAGCTCTCATTTAGAAGCTTTCGTTGGCAAAAGTTCCATAAAACTCCACCTCAGAAATTGTGGAAGTTTCCCAAAAGAGCTCAACACTAGAAACTTTCCAATTTTCTTTTTTAGGAATATCTGTTAAAGTCATTATTATAATAATATCAACATTATTATATTAATGCAACTCAATAAATAATAAATAAATAAGAGCTCATGCAATTATTAACTAGATTAACTGTAGTTGATGACCAACTGCCAAGCCATCCATTGCGCTGCCAAAAATAGCAACTACTACAAATAAACTTACTAAAAATAGTAAATCCATAACTGAGACCCCCAAAACGCCCTGTCAACTTATGAGGGTCGCTATGGTGAACTTGGCCAACTGTAGGAACCTGCTAAAAATGGGGACATTACACCATCTCTCATCCGAATGCCATAGTTGTCTCCTCTTCTACATTGCGTGTCATCTAGGTCACTCGCTAGAGCTGAAGGAGTGTATCTTGGAATATCCACTCCATGTTGTAGAGGATACTCATCAGACCTGCCTAACTCTTTGGAATGTATGGTCTACCCCATTCATCCAACATCTCTACAATATTTTTGTAGGACCATCTTCAAGTTGTGAGGTGCTTAGTGAAATCCCGCTCACACTCCTGCATAAATCTTATAAGCTTGTCTGCCTTCATTGTGATGGGGCCTGGGGCCTAGGGCCTATGTTAAACTACTTAGTGAGGTTTGCTAGCCCACATTCTGCTATCACCATCCCCTCTAGCTCTGCTAAGAATTGCTAATAGAATGCTCTAAATGCCGAAATGGAGGCATCCTGGGTGGTGCTTGGCACTATGTCTCTTATCATCCCTTCCTCCTAGAGGGAGATGCTACCACTTTAGCGTTCCTTTCCTCTACCTTAATAACTTCACCCTATAGGGTCAATGATGCCTCCTCTATTTCTCTTTGCTTCTTAGTGTCGACCTTTGATTCTCCATAAGGGGATCTAGATACGTTGCCTTCTTGGCTTGTAGCTTAGTAGTTGCCAACACCTCCTTTGGGTTTGTAATGTTTAACATGTTCACCCCTTTCTGCTCGAGGCAGTCGATGTCCTCATGGTTACTAAGACCACACCGTTTGCACAACATACATCCACCTCCCTGCTTGCTTTGATACTCTCAGACGAAGTGTCTCTACTTGTTGCATCTCCAACATTGTATCATGGGTCCCCCCTTCGCATCGTACTGGATGCGAGTTCTTGGCATGTTGTTATTAATTTGGTTTCTTTTGTTTCCTCATTGGTTGTTGTGATTTCCACTCGAGAAGGCATTAGAGTTTGTATGCTCGGTCGACATTGTAGGCGGATTAGCCAATTCTCCTTAAGCAAAGAGCACTTGGTTGTTCCTTGCTTTAAGGTTGTATAAGCACTCCTTAATAAACTATCCTAATGCTTGGCAAATGCTGCATATGGATTTCTTCAACCAGTTTTCCTTGGTTTGGCCCTGGACCTTATAGTCAATACACTACAATTCTTTTCCATTTCTGATAACTTGTTTCTTGGCTCTCATCTCCTTCACCATTTACATCATATCCCTTGTAAGGGCTTATACGGTCTTGGATTCTGGATTTGTGTTTTCATTCGTATTGTCTTTACTAAATTTTTTTTTCTTTCTGGACATCTTGTTCTCACTCTCAATCTCCATTGCGCAGTTATAGATGTCCATGTAGGAAGAGAGAGTACCTACTTTCATTTTTTACCACAAGGACAAATTTAGTCCTTAAATGAACCACCTTTTTTCAGTCCATCCATTGACTAGTTTTCCAATTTATTTGGGGGTTGTTTTAGCTTATTGTTGTAGGCTTGTATGGTCTTGTTCTATCCTTGTCTCATATTGTAGATCTCTGTTACGACCTCATTGTCATGTTGTAGCAGTTTGCATTCTTCTTCAAATGCCTCATCTAGTCATCCGATGATATTTTGTATGTTCTCAGTAGATCTATGTACTAGTTAATGGCGACTTAATGTATGTTAACTAGGAATTCCTTCAACCAATGGTTATGGTCATCTTCTCCATTGGCCTCCCATATGGTCGCAAATGTTTTCCAGTTGGGGCAGGGTCACTAATCCATCCCCTGTGCATTTAGGGAGTTTCTACTTCTCTAGGGTCTTTACCATCTGTCTCGTTCAATCAAAAATGCACATGTTGAACTTGGGTGTATTCGCTCTTTCTCTATGTACTTGTGCTTAACTTACAACTTCGTTCACATGTGAATTGTCAACCCCTCCCCTAGCGTCATCCACTCAAGGTAAAGTTGCACCAAAGACATGAAATGGGTTGAATTCTTGTATACTTTTATGTTGAAACATAGGAGTGGACAGTCAAACAAGGTAGTTGATGCATTGAGAAGGGGATAAGATAAGATATTAGTGTTTGACAAAAGACCAACAAAGGGTCTAAGGGACTGAAAGATACAACAAGGGAGAAAACTAACCTAGCAAGAGCACCAAACGATGTGTTGGTTCCCAAAACCGCAGATTGGAAATCCAAGAGCTTGCCACTTCTCCAATAGGACTTCTCAATCAGTTTTGGCCAACGAACGGGAATACTTCTCAATTTCCTTGCACTTCTGGCTCCGCTACACCTAGGCGGGTTAACCTTTACCTCAAACGCTAGCTACCCGGTTCAAGGTTTTTCTATAGAAAATTTAAACTTGGAGTTCTTCGACTGGCAAGGTCCTTGAACTCGATAAAACTAAAACTGGATGCTAAATATTTGATAATTGAATGTTTTGTATAAATTCTGTAAATAATGAATTTTATGCTTGTAGAAGGAATATATAGATTTTTTGACTTCAAATAAAAAACCAGTGCCTTTGCTCATCCGGGCGATAGAGTCAACCTAAGTGAACTTTTACATACAACTTCATAATGTTTAATGCACTTATACTGCCAATAATTTTAATAATCCAGATGCGACATGCCAATTATAATGCAATCTTAAATTAGTCTAGATTGAACTTTAACTCCGCAGGGAGACAAGCTGGACAGAGGTACGGAAACAATTTAATATCTCACAACACCTATGATGATCAAATTTAAAATGCTAATTGATCATGTCCACTTATCTGATATCAAAATCATATACAGAATTCTAAAATGTAATTACGAAGGACGATTTGCTTGCAGTTTAAATCTCCACGCCATTTAAAAATAAACAAAAGACATTTTATTTTATTTAAAAATAAAATAAAATAATGGACTTTATATTACAAAATCATAATAGACCCCTTATTCCTCCATACAATAAAAAAAAAAAGAATACTTTTCTCCTAAGAGAATACAAATGTTCGGATTATCTTTTTTCTTACTCCCCCCTTCCAAATAATTTTAAACCTTAATAAATATCTCTTCCAAATGTGATGTCGTTTTAGAATAAAGGATCGTATCTTTCGAAATTATAATTCATCCCTTTTATAATAATCGCACCTTTTCAGAAGTAATTTCCTTTTAACAAGATGGTAGCTTTAAAAGAGATTTTTAATGACTTTAATTCTTTTCGTATCATCTTCTTAGTTCCTACCAAGGTAGGAATACTTATGCATTCATGTCAATCCAAATATGACATTAACATTCACCAATCAAATCCAAGAATTTAAAAGATTATATGAGATTTCAAATGTTTATATCTCTTTGTAATTTTCCATTAATTTATAAATCATATTTTTCATCCATTCTATTGGTCCATACTATTTTTGGTGGGGGAGAAAATTAATTTTCTTCAACAAAAAAATACAAATATTTTTTAACAACTTCATCTTGCATTAATGAATGTATTAATTATAACTTTGTCTTTTCCACATTTGTGACAAGTTGATAAGATTTTATTTTTTCAATTATTTTATCTTCCACCTCACACAACATGTCTAATCAATATTAATTATCACAATCTATTGAATATTTTTAATTTCTTATTTTAAATATATTTATTATTAGTTTTACATTGATGTTTATTTTTCACTATTTGATCTAACTTGTTCCTAAAACTTCATGTAATGCATAAGCTCAAATTATATATATATATATATATATATATATATATATATAAAATAAATAAGTCTTTTTAATATAATTTCAATATGTTATATCTTTGTATTTGAATTTCTAATTTTTTTAAAACTTTGTTTTTTTATTAAAAGTAGTTAAATTATTAATATTATTTTACTTTTATAAAAATAAATTAAACAATATTTTTTAAAATTATATTTTATAATAGTGTTCAATGTTACATTTTTAAATTATATTATTTATTATTATTAATATTTTTTATTTAAACAATTTATCATTTAGTTTAAATACATTTAAAACTTAAATATATATTTTAATATTAAATTAATAATTATATTTTATATCAAAAAACATACTAAAGAAATAACCACAAAATAGAAATAATTCAATTCTAAAAGATATATAAATTATTATTAGGTTTTTATAAACTATGTATTAAAATAAAAAAGTTATATTTTATTTCTTATTTATTACATCATATTTATTCATCAACATCAAATTTATATGTATTACATCTATTTATTATTTACAAATGTACATATTAAATTATATAGATATTATTTCATAATTAAAAATTACTTAATTTTATGAAAAATTTGGAAATACAAAACATTAAATAGTAAACCTTCTCTGATTGTGTAAAATTAAGCAATTAGTTTTACTTATAAAATATTTTTATATTCCAATACATTTCATTTTTTCTTATAGAAATGTGAGTTTTAATATAAAAATGAAATTCTTAGTTTCATTAATTAAAATATAATATATTTTAATTTTTTATTATAACCATGATTTTATTTTGACTATTTATTTTATTAAGAAAAATAATTATATTTAATTCTCTCTCTCACACACAACTTATGTTGGTATCACTCTGTCTTACTATTTTATCTCTCTTCCTCTTCCTCTATATTATCTATCATTTTTTCCTCTGCATAAATGTTTATGTTGTTATTGTTGTATACTGATATTTATCTCTATCAATATCTCTATCCTAGTTTTTGTCTAGTGCTAATGATTAAATAAAAATAGTGTGAGTTCCATTTGATAATCAAGATGAGAATAATACATAGTTGGGGGAGTTATTCCAACTACTTATGGTTGTCTAGTAGCATGCATGGTATGCTTAAACATATAATGTGGTACTCCAAATGCTTCATCACTTCTTCAAGTTCTATAATTCAAATATTGGTATGGATATCTTTCCTCATTGCACATAATTTAAGTTGTCAATGTAGAAGGTGCAAATTTGTCTAAAGCATATGTATTAATCATAGTATGATATTAAGTACTTAGTGCCATATTGGGGACTTTGGCCTCTTATTCTTGGGCTTAAATGTCCAAAGATATAATAATATAGCACAAGAACTTAACAACAAAATATGAGCCATCCTATCAGATCACAAGCGCATTTCTAGGACAAGAATTTAACAACAAAATATGAGCAATCCTATCAGATCACAAGTGCATTTCTAGGCAGAAATTAATGCATTCATAATGTTAATTTAGATTCTCACTCATCTACACCTCTACAACCATTATGCATTAGGCAGGAACTATGACGCATTGCGTCTCTTGTTACATATTTTGCCTTTTGTATATCACTTTATTCTGTGGGCATTTGATGAAATTATTCAGCATCCAAAACTCCTGGTAGCATTTTTGTAACATAATCGCATGACATGTATTATTCATGACAACAAGGCGTTCGAAGGGCACTCAATGAATATGTATATTTCCATTGCCTGATCGCTATTACTCACGCTCAAACATCCTTCCTTGGTTGGGCACGATATGCACTCACGCTCAAACATCCTTCCTGGTTCTTATTGCCAAGTGGGAATTCATCTCTCCTTAGAATCTGCAAAATTAACTCCTGCAGATTTTGACCTGCACTTAGCATGTACGATAGGACCCAGTGGAGACCCGCCCATGCCTTCTGTGCTTCCACCAGGGACATTCATGTAAACTGTCCCATTATACATCCACTCATCTGATTCATCACTGTAGAAGAATTCAAATAGTTCTCCACAAAGTACACAAACACTCTGATCATCATCTACAGGAACTGCAAATACCTCATCGTCTTTATTATCCCAAATAATTTCCATAGGAGAAAAGGCAGGAACAGCCTCAGCTGCCGAATTGTCTGTCCCTTTGAGCTATTCTGTAGCGCTCATAAACCATTTACAAGATGTGGATTGTAGAGACTTTTGCGTGCGGCTCTTTGAAATGGTTCTGTTTCTAGACACATGCCAATCCATGTGATGGCTGTGCTCTTCTTGATATCTGAAGCGCATCCCACATGATGTGTATTGTCTTGGCAAATCATTTTATAATGCATTGAGAACAGATTCATGACGAACCCTGAGAATTTCTGAATTAAATTGAGTGCCAATTGGATCCTGAGCATCCTGTGCTTCTGATAGTGCAGCTTTTGAAAGGTACTGATTAACAGGTGGGACAGAGAGTAAGGATGTTGTAGTAGAAGCTCCAGTCTTTTCCATAAGTGAGCTCAGAATACTCGTAAGAGAACTTCCCTGAGGTTTGTTGAATGGTTGCTGAAATAGATCTTTGGTAGATTATCCTCTTACTTGCATCTGCTCTCAAAGTGTGCCATCCACATAAGCCTTCCTGATAGATATCAACTTCTCAGCCATCTCTACTAACTGCGGGAAATAAGATCAAGTGTCCTCATCCTTTAATGCCTAGCGTATCAAAATCATCAAATAATCTGAAGTGTATTTAGGTCTCCATTCAATGACGATTCTTCCTCCCTCATTCCCTGTACTGTGTAGACATATGGTGATATTCAGACAAGAGTTTGCAGAGTTACAATAATAATTTATATGGGACTGCCTTTCAATTCATGTCTATATATTTTCCTCTGCAGATATGCTAGTTGTTCAGTTTTTTCTTTATAATCAAAGACCTTGAGAATGACATTTGATGTGTGTGTTTCTTTATTGGACTGATTGTTTTGTATATCTCCCATGGTCATCATCTTCAGTCCACCTGTTATGCATGAAATAACACTAGCAGTCACATAGGACTGTGGCCATATATATGCGACTGCCACTGCATTGCTTTTTGACAACTCCATCTAGTAAAACAATCATTTCAAATTTGGACTTCCTGGTTCAGCCTCTGTCACAAATAATTTCATGATTGTATATAGTTGAGGGTTGTTCTTATGCTCATGTTTATAATGTTTGGAAGTTGATCTAACTTCAGAAGAGAATCTCCACTCCATTGTTTTAATTTCCCAAGACCATAGCGCCTTGCTGCCTTCGTCCAACACCACTCAAAATACGTCAGAACATCATATGCTGTAGGCTTTCTTTAGTCCACCAAATTCTGAAATAAATGGTGCTCTGGAATATCATGATATAAATCACAGCAATCAAGTCCTCCAAGGAAAGCTGTAACCTTTTATTATACAGATTGAATGTATTGCTTTTACTTGACCTTATGAGCAAGAAGCATATATAATAGCTGAGAGATCATGCCTGCTGAAATCATAACTGTTATCAATGTTCAATGATTGCTGACTTCATATGCTTTCCTTACCTGCATACTTCAGGTCCATGTTTTATGTTCATATTAACTTGATGGCAAGCCATATCAATGTCCAATGTTTCACTGCTTATTTTGTCCTTCAACTTCACGATGAGAAATTGCTGCCTCAGATTCTCTCCCAACTACATGTGATACATAAGGCATCAAGTGTTGCAGTCGTCCCAGATAATCCACTGTGGCATTCTCCTCATCATGACTTATAGTATCTTGAAGTATATTGTTTGAATATAAGTAGTGGGTTAGATCAAAATTGTCCTCTTGACATGGTGTTTGGCACTCTAAAATTTGCCAAAATTTTAGAATTCCATCACGATGTTCGAAAAAGAGCAGAAACAAAAGCAAAGAAATGGAACGACAACAAACAAGAGAAAGACTAACTATCCTTTCTTGGTACAAAGAAATCTAACACAGAAGGCTAAGGCCTAGGGTGATCCTTGCCTGGGAGCGTCTTTGAGTAACCCTAGATAAAGGGTATCCCTGTCTGGTGAAACCAGAACGAGCTCTAACAAATTTATTGTGCTCAAAGATGGGTGTGTCTAGCGGCCGCTTCATGCCCTTGGAGGAGGACACAGGTGGGAAGAAGGCGGTGATGAGCTGATTTGAGGCCTGGCTTTGAGGAAACATGCACTAAAGAGTGAGATCACAAAGCTGTGAAGTCTCATCACAGAGGTACAATGCTAAACACCATTGGTTGGAATAACTCAAAAAGGCCGAAAGGGATCTATAGTCTCTGAATAAGTAGTGGAACCTGCCTCTGATCTCATAATAAATGGGGCATTGAAAGATGAAATGGGTCGCAGTCTCAGCCTCAGATAAAGTACAAAGGCAGAAGATCCGATCATCTCTAGTCAAATGATGATCCGTTTGGAAACGAAGCCGGTGGGAACTGACTCTAAGTCCTCGGAGAAATGCGGAGGGTATGACACCAGCACCGACTCAACTAAAAGGGACGGACAATTGTCCCATCACAAATCTCTAAAAAGTGCTTAGAGTAAGAACTTCGTGGGTTTTATGAATTGAAGACTGTATGAAGTTGACCTTAATTTTGAAGAACCATTAAAAGCTTGTAAGGATCCTATTGTAGTTGATCGAAGCAAGTAGTTGGATTATTTATATAGGTTGACATTTTATTCAAAGGAATTTAGTTGTGCATACTTGAAGTTTAATGAGGGAGAATCTAATTAAGAAAAACTAAAAGCATAGTGAAATACTGCATGGATACTTTGGTATTGAAAAAACAATGGGTTTGATAAGCAAGGGAGATTGCTGGCCTCAAATTTATAAGGATATTTAAAATTGTTCAAGGTTGTAGAGTTCGTTAAGTAGCTAAGGGTAGTAGTCAAAATGTTGTATTATATACACCTTTACTTTTGCCTAGTAAGCCTCAAGTTGACATTGTTGTGGATTTTGTTTTGGGATTGCCTAAGATACAAAGAGGTAATGATTCTATATTTGTTGTAGTGGATTGATTTTCTAAGATGTCACATTACATGGCTTGTAAGAAGACTTTAGATGTGGTGCATGTGGTTGAATTTTTTCTTAGGGAGGTTGTTAGATTGCATTAGTTACCAAGGAGTGTAGTTTTAGACAGAGACAACAAGTTTATTTGTTATTTGTAGAGTACACTTTTGAAGAAAATGAAAACTAACTAATGGACTACTTTTCGTCAATAGTCTAATCGACTAAAAGAGGTTGTGAAGAGGGGTTTGGGTAGTTTGTTAAGGTGTTTGGTTGGAGATAAGCCTAGTAATTAGGATTTGGTTTTAGCACAAGTAAAACTTGCATATAACAATTTTGTGAATAGAAATGCCCATGAAAGACATCAGTTGAGATTGTCACATGCATAATTTAGAATATTGTTATCGACAACTTATTGCCAAGGACAAAAAAGATAGCAGTAAATATTATAGATAAGTTGGAAACTTCTTAGGAAAATATTGGGAACCTATTTTTTTTTCTAGCTAAAAATCTATTTTTCCAATCTTGACCGAACCTTCTTTCTCCTCCTTGCCCTTTCTATCCTCTCTAAATCTATTTTTCCAATTAGAAAAATGTGTTTTTCCCGTTTTTGGGCTACAGGCGATAATTTTGCTATGTATTGTGATAAAATAAAGAATTATCACCAATATTTTACCAAGATATCTATGATATTTTGAAACTTGACTGCAATGTTTTATTCGAGATAAGTTCACGTTACTTCGTAGGAGCCAAAAAGATATCATGATAAGTGGACTTATTGCAGGTATATCTGAGCTATTTTGAACTATGGTCAATGGTCATAGGTATGAATCCTAAGGGAGTTACAATTTTAAGGGATATTAGCCATGAGGAGAGGGGAAGTACCGAAGCAGAAGAATTGGTTGATATTATGAAGTCATTGCATGAGGAAGTTAAACTTCATTTGGAATAGATGAATTTGAAATATAAGGATAAGGCAGATAGAAAAAGGAGACATGGATTACCAAGTGGGAGATGAAGTTATGGTTCATTTGAAGAAAGTATGATTTCTTGTTGGAACTGATAGCAAGCTAAGGATGAGAAAATTTGGAACTTGTAGGATCTTGAGCTGTTCAAAATATATAGTGAATATGTGGATACATGAAAAGCTTTTTTGGGCGTTTTGGATGCGTTGGGTCATAGTAATGAGAATCATGTCGATTCACGTGATTCATGCAATTCGGTAGTTTGATTCAAGTTAGGCTATTTTTTGTGAATTAGTGAATCAAATTGACTCTTGCTTGGCATTAATCGCCATGAATCACATGAATCAACATGAATCACCATGAATTGGCTGGAAAAATTGGGTAGCCCAATTGGGCAACTTAAAAACATAAAAAAATGCAACTTGTTTAATGATTTTTTTTCACATTTCTCTTTCTTATAACTTTAAAGGACCTTCTATTTGTTGAGTATGACAAAAAGAGAGGAAAAGTGAGAGATAGACTTGAGCTAGAGCTAGAGAAGATAGACTTGTCTTTTCATTTTGTTTATAGATAGACCTATGTTTCATGGATCTTCATCTTGCATTTATGATTGATGTCATTGGTTTTATGGATCTTCATCTTACATACATTTATGATGTGACAACAATTATAATTATATCTATCTATGTCATGACTCATTATGATTGTATGATTTCTATTTGTTTTATATTTTACATATGTGATGGATTTATCATTTATGTTCCTTGTTTATGTATGTTAGATTCTATTTGATGATGTTATAGTGTGTCTAAGTTATATTCAATAAAGGGTGCATGAAATAAGTTTTAACTTGCTAAAATCTCTAAATTTTAAGGGTTTTTAAAATTTGCTGATTCGTAGAAGATTCGATTCTGATTCATGGCCGATTCGGGATTCGATCCGGCCTTGCTGATTCCGTTCCGATTTTGATTCTCGTTACTTTGGTTTGGGTACTTGAATATATATGGTTTTGACAAAAATAAAAATAAAAATGCAAAGTGAATTAGAGAATGTTAAATACTAAATTGTATAATAGAAGTGGTGAAAAAAAAAACTTGGGAGAGGATCTTAATTGCAAGAGGGTGGAGTACCCAATTTTTTGACCATGGATGTGCCACCATGAACTTCCATGTGTTATTGGTCATTAATAGTTGTTGGAGTATAACTTTCCTGAGGAAATCTTGTCAAATTCTTGCCAAACTTCTTTCTCGACTTCTTCATCTTGGAAGAGTCTACTAAATGCCCACTTGTACCCATTAACAACTTTTTCATCTCTATATGGTGCTAATCTCATTGGCATAGGAAGTACTTTCTTGCTGTAGTATCTCAGCGACAGGGTATATGCAAGGAGGTGCGATGGGGTGGTCATCTTTTCCCAATAATGATGAATGATTGATTCCACTTATTGTAGGAGATTTTACATTATATTAGTTCTTCTCATGTTTTTGTATTGCCAATTTTATTTTCTTTGCCATTGTGACCATGCCATCATACACATCTGCCAAACAAGGTGTATCTGTATGAAGAAATTGAAGCATAGTCATGATAGGCTCGGTGAATTCCAATTCATATTCCACATGAGCCCACCAATTGTCATTCAAGACCAATGACTTGACTTTTTGGGACCTCTAAATGTGAAGCCTTCCATTCACTCCATTGGTTGCAAATAACCATTTGACCCAATGCATCTCTTGTTAATGTTTTACCCAAAAATAAAGATAAAAAACAATAAATAAAATAAAGAACACCAAGACACAAAAATTTATCTTGGTAAAACTCTCAAAATTGAGGGGGAAAACCTAGACACAACAAAAATATATCTCTTTTATTAAATAATAGAGGTCCGAGTACAATGCTTCTAATTGAATACTACACTCATCACACAAAGCAATCATATATATCTTCAATTGAGAGTCTTTTCATATCATAAGTGAATGTCTCTTCATTTTTCAAATGATAGTTTTTTCATATTTCCAAACACATGTTTCTTTGTGTGTTGCATGTCTTGTATATTTCCAAACATGTGTCTCTTTGCATGTCACATGTCTTTTCATATAAAGAACATTAGATGAATCTCAAGAAACCATGACGTACTATCTAAGATAGATATTCTCTCTCACAACTATAAAACTTCAACACTCCTTAGCAAGAGAGAGAATATTCATATGTCTTGCCATCTCTAACATGACAAGCATAAGAAGCTGCAATGAAGAATCAGTGAAAAGTTCTCATAACATATTTTCACAACATGACATTCACCATGGCTACTCCAAGAGGGTGAAATAAAAGAAACTAAGTCATGGAGTCGAATGACTTCCACTGTGGCTACTCCCAAAGGGTGCATCCCATAGCTACTCGTAGAGGGTGGAGCAAGGGATTCCAGCTCAAATTCTTCTTGCAGAGATGGACTTATTAAGAAGGGATGGTGCCTTGAACTTTTCCCTCTTAGAAGAACTTATTAACAAGAGATTGCACCTCGAACTTTTCCCTCACAGAGAGGAACTCATTAACAAGAGATTGTACCTCAGATTTCTCCCTCTCAGACTCATTAACAATGGATTGCACCTTGAATCTCTCCCTTACAGACAAGAACTCATTAAAAAGGGATTGCACTTCAAACTTCTCTCTCATAGGGAAGAGCTCATTACAGTACATAATAAGAACTAAATGTTGAAACTCCCTCTCTGTAGGGAGTAGCATTCTCACAACTAAATTATCACAATAAATTATAGAAGACTTCAATTCTTGACTAAACAAGAATTGTTTGTGGTCACATTGCTACACGAGCTTGCTGATCCTCTACAAAGGACTCAAAACTCTCTATCTGCCACACAAGCTCCCTCAGAATCTCAATGACCCTAAAGAAGTCCTTCCTCTTCAACTCATCAAGCTTTCCCTTTATGTAATAAGTATTTTCAATATCAACTTCATCTCTAGTGCATTATCCTTTTGATAGGCTGCCTTGAATTCTTGGAATATAACTCCAAACTGAAAATCCAACCAAACACAAGCAGCGATAAATGTAGAGACGCAAACAAAACAATGCAGAGAATATCTCGACTGTTGAAGAAGAAGCTTACAAATAAGATGAATAAATAGGAACAAATAATAACCCAGCTTGATTAGTACAATGCAGAAAAGTAGAAGAATCTTAGAGAATTGTCCGCAAGCATTTCAGGTAAATATGATTGCTATCAAAGCTACAACTTGAATACATTAAAATTTCTTACAAAATACTCATTGCAATCTGCAACAGATACATGAACTAATGAACAAGACAAATTCCCTTTTATGTTGTTATCTAACTTGCTCTTGTACCATGTTAATGTTTTACCCAGAAATAAAGATGAACAACAATAAAGTTATAAACGAAATAAAGAATGCTAAGACAACAATTTATCCTGAGGAAACCTTCCAACTTGAGGGGGAAAGCCCAACTACATCAAAAATATCTCTTTTATTAAATAATAGAGGCTTGAGTACAATCCTTCTAACTAAATACCAATTTTAATCATGCAAAGCAATCATATACATCTTGAATCAAGAAACTCTTCATATCATAACTGAAAGTCTCTTCATTTTCTAAATGCAAGTCTTCTAATATCTCCAAGTGCATGTCTCCTCACATGTTGCATGTCTTTTCATATTATCAAACATGTCTCTTCGTAGGTCATCTCTCTTCATATAAAGAACAAAGGACGAATCTTCAAAATCTCTCACTTTGAAAAGTCATCTCATAAAAATAGTATGAGATGCAAATTGGGTCTTAGCAACCTAAGTTAATAACAATATCAATATTTAAACAACACATTAAAAATAAATAAATATTAAGCAAATTTATATAAAAGTTGATAAATGAACCTGACATAATCAAAATTAAACAATTAAATTAAATTTACTATTTACCTTTGACAATTCCAATCTCTAGAAATATCTGATTTTTGATTGTGATATTTGGTGGTTCATCATAAACATTTGGATCTCCTTGTCCTCTTTGTATATTTGTTTCACCCACTCTATTGGAGTGCCAATTTGCTGCATCACTAAGTTGAGGGAGTGTAGGTGCATAGTGTCCAAAAACTGTGCTCTTATCGACCTTCAACCAGAGCTTCTGGATCCCTACAATTTTTTTCATTGCCTGCGATTACTTGGACCACATTCTCACTACTCATTGTCTCTACGGACTCGGTGAGGCTCTTGGAAATAAAAATGTGCATCTTTCACTTCCCTTTCACAATCAATTGTCCTAAAAAACATTGCCCCTTTGGGGAACACTATAATAACATCAATCAATGGACAGTTTCTTATATCTTTCCATCCATTGGAAATAATGAACACACCTGATTCAATCGAAGAATCTCTAACTGGTTGAAGGGATGTCTCTCTAGCATTCCCCTCTCTTTCCAACAAGGTGGTATGGACTTTTCAAACCCAAGACTCGTGAAATCAGTTGGTGCACTATTGATTGCGAACACCATTTTCAGCCAACAATGTTGATCTCGCCTAGTTGAAAGGAAGGCCATTGGAATAGAGGCAATGTGCAATATTTTGTTCTGCAATGTCTCTTGCCTTCATTTTAAATACCTTTACCAATGGACCTCTTTTGCAGGTGGTAAGTTGTGCACCTTCATCTTCCACTTCTAGTATAACCAAGAATGTACGTTTGGAGGTTGCGATTGAATCAATTGGTAAATGCATTGTTTTGTCTATCTCCACTAGTATATGCAGTTTGTTTTGATCTTAGGACTAATCTATAAGCCCGTTGTTCTTTTATAAATTCTATTATAAATCTTATTATTTATTCAAGAGACAAGCCCTTCTTATTTGGATGGACATTGACACATTCCAATCCGTTTACTAGTAGGGCCCATAAAGTGAAGTTTCATTTGAGAATGTGAGGTATTTTAGGGTTTAGTATTACAATAATACCCTTCCAAATATTCGCCCACCTATTGAAACTTGTACATTTCTTGTGGTATGTTTCCATATAGGAGATGCTCTATCAATTTTGAATTTATCAGCTCCTTCCCCACCTACTGACTGTTGGCTGTTCCTGCAATCGAATTTCTTCCTATTATAAGAAACGAAATAAATTTAAATTAGAAAAAAAATAAGAAATACAGGCACTCAAGTGAAAAAAATAAAAGATACACAAATATTGCAAAAGAGGGCTAAACATGTTTCTTTATTTCGTAAGAAAAAAGATACGAAAAAACTTGAATTTTTTTATCCCAAACTTGCAAAGATTCATCGAAATCTTAAAAAAATCATTAAAAGACTCAAGAATAGGGTCAAATTCTTATCTTAGATTCTTAGATCTCCTTTGTGGAAGCTATCTCGCACCCCACAAATTGTCATCTTCAAAATTAATCACCTGCCTTTCGAAATGCCAAAATAGAGACCAAATGATATGTATTAACAATGAATGACCTCATAAAGTGTTGTTTCAGGGTTTTGTGGGAAAAAATAATATAATGCTATTTTTTTTAATCATATAAGTGAAATTTCACCTTTTAAAAGTTTTTAGTGAAAATCTGGGCACTGAATTTCAGGATGTGATCGGGTGCATGTGGGTGAGCACTCAGCAGGGGGTGCACAAATCCAGTAATAGTGTTAAACCATAACCATTTGGCTTGAGTCTATACTGTAAATTTAAAATGTCAAGTTTAAAAGTTCTGAATGTTAATCATAGCCCAAATATGTTATAAACTCTGAACTCGAGCAAAAAATTCCCTTTCGGACCTTATCATTTTTGTATGGCAGCTTGAAGGTCAAAAGAAAGGTGGAAAACTGGAAAGACAATGATTGAGGTCAGCCTCATTGATTGATGATGATGGTCCTTTGAAATCTCTGACATACAGATCCTATTGTTCTCTTGTGCTTTGGATTATTTTATTTTGGAGAGAAAAAAGGTAAAGAAAGAGCAAATTGGAAAATTGGTGTTTATAAGTGAGTAGAGCTGTTTTTCAGAAAATACAAGAAGATTTTCGATAAGTACTTTTCCTTAAAAAAACTGGCCCAGTGCAGGTTGTGATTAACTGCAATTAATGGTGGTTCTTTCTTTGTTTTTTCTCCTCTAAGTGGAACTAATACTTTAGAGTAATAGTTGTTTTGCGTACATGGTATACCAATTCGACCTTTTCAATTTTTGAAGGAGTTAAGGAACAGGGAGCCTTATTTACTAGGAGTATGGAGTGGCAAAGTAAAGTCATTGTGCAACCTATGAAGGAGAAATATGAGATTAAAGCCAACTTGTATGGAAGAGAATAAGTCATCACATGAAGTTATTGAACACCTCATCCAGACAAACCATTTAACCTCTAATGTAAAATGGGTAAATAAATCAGTGGGAATGCTACAGTTATTGTATGCAGTCCTTTACGTGTAATTAGCTCTACCTCCTTTTGAAGTAGACAAACATCAAAATTTTGTAACCAAGATATTCCACATTAGTACCTAGTATCTTTGTTAAAAATGAGGCTTTAAGTGCGAGTTTAGAAAGTAATGGACAGTTAATAGTGTGGTTAAAATTTATGCCAGGTTTTGGAAAATGAAATGCTAAACTTTAATTTGAGGGCTTTCATTTTAATCTCAGTTGAACAAGTCCAATGCTTTATCAGCATGGACTAGAGGTTATGAAACATTCTCACATATATTAAATGTGAACTTCCATTGGGTATTAATTTTTTTGAATTTCTAATGATTATTATAGGCACTAAAGTAATTCTTCTAATTATCATTTTTTATTGTGCCATTATTGTAGTTGAATATTTCCTTCTTTTATTCAAAAGTACTATGCAGTGTTATTTGCTTAAGTAAATAATTACAATTAATTACTATGAGCTAATTGTCGATTTATTAATAATAAAATTTGTAACAGTCCCTTCATCAGTTTTTCAACAAATTAGAAACTTTGTCATCTAATTATACAATTAATGAATAAATAAATTCAGTGTTATCCTTCCCGAGTTCAAAATGGTAATTTTCCTCATTAATGTCAGCTAACTTTTTGACCTCCTCAAGCTCACTCCCCAACAAATTGACTTTTGATCTTTGATCAATTGTCCACCATCCGTTTGATCACTTTGATCCATCATAATCTATAAATTCATCTTCTCACATGTAAATGTTAGTCACAAAATCTTCATGCAAGTGAACTGTCTTTTTTATCATTCAAAATCATTAAATTTTTGCTACTGAGTTGAGCATCCAAATATTATCAAAATCTTGAGCGAATCCCTTTGTGTGCACTCAATGAGAGTTTTGAGAAAATTGTTTTCATAACTCAGTGTGGTTCGCAGTTGGGTTTGGAATTAGAATCTAAGTTAATACCTTTATTTTTATTTCATTTTACAAATTTGAAGCGTGTACAATTATATATCTATGTAACCATCTTTCTTTGTGGGATTTTGCAGGCAGTAGCTCCGGAGCTAACCTTCTATGACAGCACCAAATGGTCATCAGAGATTATTTTAACTAGAGAGAAGTTGTTCCGTGCCAAAATGGATTTCAATTTAATGTTAGTACCATGAACTTTATGGTCAAACATGCATAAATTGAAAAGGGATGTATTTTATAATATAATTTAACATAGAAAAATGAATTTATTCACATACCATTTTCTCACATCCCTAATAAAACACAGATATATGCTTAGCTCTTTACTCTTTGAAGTTGAGGTATGTAGTTATATAATTCAACATTTGGTATAGTTATTTACTTAATACTAGGGCCATTTTTTACTTCCTGACAGGTATGCTGCAAAGGAAAATGATAGATGGATCCGTGGACTTGTCAAGGGGCTTACAGTTGAAAGTGGTTCAGGTCTTGCTATGCTTGATCCTGTAGACATATCGGGCGAATATTCTTGTGTTCAGGATAAGACTAGTATTTCTATCATAACAACAGATATCTATGTTCATCTTTCCTTCAGTATTTTGCGCCTTTTACTACGGTTGCAAGATGAGGCTGTCGCAGCATTACAATTTGGAAATGCAAATGTTATATCTTCTTGCACTCATTTTGATAGAATATGGGTAGACAGAACAGGTCAGTAGTCTAGTCTTTTATTCAGTAGATCCTGTGATATTACCTGCAAGTAGAAAATGTGTATTATAATAATTTTCTCTTCCAAGTTTCTGTTGACATTTGTGGTCTTTTTGTAATAGGAAATGGTTCTAACCAGCACATCACTCTTTGGAGGCCCCGTCCTCCTTCAAATTATGTTATTCTAGGTGATTGCATCACATCAGGGTATGTATCTACTTATTGGAGAGGTGAAGTGGTCTGTGTTGTATTACAGATCAAACCATTAATTTGTCTGTGGCATTGATTAGGTTCCTTTCCATTGGCCAGTCAGATCTAGTGGGCACTAAATGAACACTCTTAGATATATCCTATTTGAATTTCTGTAATAATTGTCTCTTTCACTTCATGAATCAAGCACATTATGTCCCCATAATTCTTGACATGCTTTGCAGATCTGTGCCTCCATCACAAGCTGTAATGGCAGTCAGTAATACTTATGGCCGTGTAAAAAAACCTCTTGGTTTCAAGTTGATTTGGACACTCAATAGTATGGTGGGGTTGGAACCTGAGTTACAGAAGCCTGATGGAGAGTCAGGGTGTTCTATATGGCTGCCTATTGCACCTTCAGGATATTCTGTACTTGGTTGTGTGGCACAGATTGGCAAATCCCCTCCATCAAATAGTGTTGTTTATTGCATTCGATCTGATCTTTTAACTTCCACTATGTATTCTGACTGTATATATTATGTTCCCCCAAATTCAAGGTAATAAAGTTGATCCCTTCTTTAGATTGTATTTCAATTTTTCCCTTTTGGTCAATGTTTGATAAACTTAAGTCACATGTTAGCATGTGAAGTGCTGTTCAAATAATATATTATATATTGTATCTGATATATTTTTCGTATGAGTTATATTATGTTGGTAGCTATATAATTTCATTGCTTGCTTAGTATATGCATTATTTGTTTTTATTGAAAGGAACCAAACTGGCTTCAGCATTTGGCGGGTAGAAAATGTATTTGGGTCTTTCCTTGCACTTACATCAATAGAGCCTCCCCCCAAGTCTATTGTGTGTGATCTGCGTGAAACACTGCGTCGAAATTATAATGAACGTGGTGTGCCTTCCAAAATATCAACTTCTGATATCAGTTCAGAATCAAATATTGGAAACAACCTCAGCTCAGATGGTAAACCTAGCACAGCTCGATCAGAAGGAACACTTTCTATGGCAAGATTGGGCCGTTACTATATATCAACTCCAAAGTTTGAACTGATATGGTGGGACAAGGGCAGTGAAATCAAGCGTGCTGTTTCCATTTGGCGACCTATACCACCTCCTGGTTATGCTTTTGTTGGTGACAGTATAGTTGAAGGGTATTTCTTTATTTCCCTATTTACTCTAAAACAGATAATTTTCAATCAGTGGTGTACTCCTTTGTATATCATAATTTTAAGTTGTGTAAACAAAAGTTATTTTCTTTGGTTGATGATTATACCTTGCTTGAACCTTCGATTCATGTCAATATTTTTTCTTGAATGAATCTAGATTGGACCCACCAGGATTAGGTGTAGTGCTACGCGATGATGATTCTGGATGTCTTGGAAAACCCACTGGCTTTAAGCAATTGCAGATGTCAGGAAAGAGTGGTGAGGATCTCTTCATTTGGATACCAATTGCTCCTCCTGGTTACGTAAGTTTAGGTTGTATAGCATCAAGATTAGGGGCTTCTGCTCCTGTAGATTCTTTCCGATGTGTACGAATGGACCTTGTAAGCCAGGCAAATATGTCCAAAAAAGCTGTTTGGAGCTTCTCAGGTCTGAGGGGATCACATGATTGCAGTCTATGGAGGGTTGAAAATCAGGTTTGTTAAGATTATAGTTGTATATCATCTTGAGATGAGTTAGTAATGGAACTCGACAAAGGGATTAGTCAAAGCTTTGTGTGTTTTCTTGTATAAGAAGGGAAGTGTGTAGCAGCATCACATTCTGTAACTTTCCACAGTTCTTGCATACACAGTTTCTGCATTTTGTATCGTCTTCACCATTTTATATTTAATATAAATTTAGCATTCATTTAAACTTTCTCTAAAAGAAGCAATATTTATTATCTGCTTATTTTACAGGCCAGTACATTTGTTGCACAACCCGAACTGAAGAGACCATCTAATCGTATGGCATATAGCCTTGTGGAGGCTGGGAAGCCCAAATTGCGTGAAAACTTTAATGCTGAAGTAAAGATCGGTTGCTTATCACTATCAGTTATAGATAATCTATGTGGAATGGTAAATATGACAAGTCTTGGCCAGTTTCTATTTTTAGAATTTTTTTGATGGAGTCGTAAATGCTTAATTAGTTTAGTTTAAAGTAGTTTCTATGTTTAGTGTAGCATATTGCTAAATGTAGTCCATTTTAATTCTCAACAGATGACACCTCTTGTTGATAGTACAATGACAAATATAAGCCTTGCTGCACATGGTCGACTGGAGGCTTTAAATGTGGTACTAGTTTCATCAGTGGCTGCGTCAAGTTTCAATACTCAGCTGGAAGCATGGGAACCACTAATTGAACCATTTGATGGGATTTTCAAGTAATTATGAAGGCTATGCTACTCTTTTGAATATGTGAAATGGCAGTTCTATTTTTTTTCCCTTTAATTTTGGAATTTTAGACATTGTCAAATGTTATTGCTTTAGAAAACTTAGCGGGAATGTAATGTGTGTTGGTCCAATCAGAGTTTCCCTGGCATGATTTGTTATATTAGTTGGAAGATTTCTCTCTTTGTTCCAACTTATATCTGATAGCATTATTTATTAAAATACAGGTATGAAGCATATGCTGCCAATCCTGATTTGCCACTGAGAGTTGGCAAGCGTATTCGAATCACAGCAACAAATGTAGTCAACTTGAACATTACATCGGCAAATGTGGAAACATTAATTAGCTCAACCCTTTCTTGGAAGAGACAAGTAGAGCATGAGCAACAGGCACGGATTGTAAAGGAGCTTGAAAAGGTGGTTGTACTTGTGAGACATAAATAATGTCCTTTCTTCCGATTTACTGTCTTCAGAGATATGTTTTGAACACTGTTTGGAATTGATAGATCCAATGAGGAGAACTAGCTAATCTTTCCAATCTATTTCAGGAAGCAAACAACAGTGCAGAATCTTTACCAAGTCCAAACTCATGTGCTTTAGAAGAAGATAATTGTGAGAAAGTGATCATAGAAAATCAACTTGGATGTGATTTGTATCTCAGACAGTACACCAACAATTTTCAAGACTTGGAGCTATTGAAGCCTGATAGAAGTGCTTTAGTGCACCTTCCACCCTTAAAATTTACTGATAGATTGAATGCTGTGACAGAGACAAATGCTTCACGTCGTTACGTTGCTGTTCACATTTTGGAGGCCAAAGTATGAAATATAGATTAAAATTTCTTTCTGTTTTCTCTGAATGTTCCTTGTGGCATCTTTCAGAATTAATCTCTCTTGTCCTTGCAGGAGTTGCCTTTGACTGATGATGGCAATGCATACAATTTCTTTTGTGTGCTCCGTTTAGTTACAACAAAGCAAACACCAGAGGATCAAAGCCCTTTCCCTCAGAGTGCACGGTCTAGATGTGTTAAACCATTCAGTTTGAAAAGACATGATTATTTAGTGGGTTCTGTGAACTGGAATGAAGTGTTTATATTTGAAGTTCCTAATCAGGTGCACATTTTTCTTCATAGATTTTTGAATGGAGCTGAAAAACCCAAACATTATGCAAATGATACATTTCTAGCTCTCTTAATGTACTGTTGTGTTTTGGCAGTGCGACTTTTCTTCCAGTTGTTTTTCTTCATTAAATGCAAATTTCTTTATGTCTTAACCATAATGATAACTTTTTAATGGGGTTGTATGAAAAGCCTAAATATTCATGTAGAACTTGACTGAAATGCTATGATTAGGAGTCATTCTTGCAATGAATGGAGCATTATTGCAAACTATGATGAGTGATTACTTGAAACAGTATATGATGAAGTATTGTGGCCTAGTGGCAATAAAGTTAAAACCATCATGGATGGAAATAAAAGAGGAAACAATGTTGGTGTCAACATACAATAAAGAGCAGATAAGTTGGATTAAAAAATACATTCAAATTGCTATTCAGAAGTACCATGGTTACAGGACTGTAATGAAAAACTAAAAGAAACAAACACAGTTATAGTAAGAAGGATAAATCTTGGTGTTGATCTGCAAAGCACAAGAAACAACAAATAGCCCTATAAAGGCAGAATACACCAGTAACACATGTTTTCTTGGGGTTGATTATTATCATATCTTGAAGAAACCTTTTTCTGTATTCCATTTCTTATAATAAGATTAAAAATAATTCTGTTGAAATGAATATTTTAGTTAATGTTCACATCCTATGAAGTGTCCTTTGAATTATGATGGGCCTTACCAGAATTCTCCCAATGAATGTTCCTATAACTCTGGGAAACATAGTTATTCACTTTTTTTAGTGTCATCTAATAAATGTTTCAGATTTCAACAGGTAAATAGTACATGGTATTTAGAACTTTGTAGTGTTTTCTTTATTTATCTCTACAAAATCTGCCAACAAAGAAATATTTAGTGAAAGATATCACTAATTTGATTGCTTTTATAGCTATTTAAGGATGTTGGCCCTAAGATTCAAATTGAGCCATGAAATGATTTTTAGAACGTTAGCAATAATTATTTCTGTGTATGATTGTGAGTTAGAGGCCCCCAAGAATTACTAATCATCCATTATTGATCTGTATCAATACTTTTATTCAATGAATAATTGAATTTATCAATATTGATGTTTGGTATACTCCATACGAAGGTTTTATCGACACAACATACTTGAAATTGATGCAGAGTGAACACAATTATGACTATGGTCATGTCTGTTAGTAGTCACTACTCAAGAGGATGCCTCAAATATGAATTTTCGTTTTGGACTAAATTGCAACAATAATTGGTTTGACTTTGTTTAATAAATTATGTGAAATCACAAATGGGTAGGATTTACTTACTATATTGCTAATTGTATGTGTCTCTGCAGGGTTTGACAAGCTTGGAGGTTGTAGTCACGAATCTTGCAGCAAAAGCTGGTAAAGGTAAGCATTGCATCACAAAATATTCAAATTTTAGCACCTGATTATCTATATAGCTCTAGATAACCAATTATAAGCTTCTTAATGTATAATGGTAGATTACTGTATTTTTCAGGTTTGCATCTATGTAACCTTATTGGGGATATGTTTTTTTTTTTTTTAATATTTTCAATTTTATTTTTTGATATGGTTGGTAATGAGTCATGATTGAACCGTCTTAAGTTTTCAGCGAATTGAAATACTAAAAACTAAATATACTAGTAGTGTGATCTAAATCATCCTGAAAACTCAATTATAAGTAATGTATGTCATTTAGGTATTAGTAATATGTAATTAAATCTACCGTTCAACTTTCTTTCCTGGCATAGCATTAGTTGCTGGCTTTTTTATGCCAATGGTAATCATGCTACAAGCATTTTATTCTAGGTTTACATTATATATTTATTATTTTTGGCAATTTTCCATACCTAATGCCACAAGGTATTTGGATAAGAAGATGACTGGCACTCTGACTTCAGAAGTAACTCATTTAAAGTGTCAAAACTGGTGGTTAGAGGAAAATAATGCCCTTAAGAGAGAGTCCAAAACATTCAGAAAGATAAGGGAAATAAGGGGGTTGTAGAAAAGGTATGCTGGGATAGGAAACTCTAAAATCACAACTTTTAAGTCACAGAGAAATGACATCGGGACCCCACTTAGAAATTTTGGATCTTTACAACTCTTGGCACATGATAGGAACAGGGGAAACAATGAAGAATAGAACTTAGACAAGCTTGACCAAGGGAGGCCTATTAGCAATCCTCTTAGAACAATTATATATATGATGGGCATTATTGTTAGAAAGTAAAGTCCACCAAGATAACTGAGAGGGTGGTGAATTAGTTATGCAATTAAAGCAACTCTCAATATCCTTATTATTTTTGAAACATGTAAATAGTAGATGCAACAACCATAGAAAGATAACCATACACAATAACACCAAATCTGTTAACTAGGGAAACCCTTGATCAAAGGGCAAACCCTGGTGGGGATGGTACCCACAGGATGATGTACTAATATAAAAGTTTCTTGTGAAAAGATGGACCATGTTAGGAATCAATTAAATACAATTAGTATATGAATCCTTGCTAGGAGACTTTGAATCTGTGTTACGAGATTCCAACCCTGTTAGAAGTTCTGCCTATCTTGTTAGGAGTTCAAAGGAAGATAGATGGACCCACTATCCAAACAACTTCAGTACTATCCTCACTTAATAATACAAGTGTACATCAACAACTATCCAACTGAAACTTCTCTTACCAAATACAGTTCTTTGTAACCTCATTGTGCCTGAATTACACTAGTCACTTCTCTGTTCCAAAAGATATTTGCATGTAAGTTCACACAATACATAACATCATATAATTTGCATTGGATACCTATCGACAAAGAAATGACCTTTCCTTTATACCAAGACCTAAAATAAGCTATTGAGTCAGCCTTGAGGGTTTCTCAATTTACAATAATAATAATATAGGACCAACTTAAGATATTATATCACATGTTACATTACAATATTACATCTTTTCACAATTACAAGGAATCCGTCAGTTCATAGTCTTCATAACTATCCTCAAACTGATAATCTGAATGTGCGTGATTAACCAAAGCATCTTCAGCATGTCTTCAATCACTATCTAAGTTCGCTCAACGAGATTCTGTCTTTATTAGGAGATACAATCTTGGCGTTAGTACCCACTTTCTTGAAATGCTTTCTAAAAGTTTCCTTCACCAAATCCTTCATAACTTTGTCCCATCTTCATATTGTCGTATGTACTCTTAATTGTAGCATCTAGACATACTCTAGAACATAATCCGATGTGCGTATAAGGTGATCTTCAATCCTCGAACCATGTGAAGCCAAACTCTGTTTTCTGTTGTGCTAGTCTTCACAAAATAATCAATATGTTGAGATCAATGACAAAGTTTGTCAAGAATGCAACACACAACCTCTGAATCATATCTCCAACATTGCTAGGATATTCCCCCATAGGAATACAGTCAACATTCATGCTAACAATCTTCCCCTTTGGCATTGATGGAAACATAGATGAAAAGTTCCATGAATACTAAATGTATCTCTACTGCATCTGCACCCCCATTCATGTTTTCCATGAATTTCATCTGGATTGTAACCAACATGCACAGGAAGGTGTTAATCTCTCCCATGTGTCATCATCTTTTGAAATTCTCGTCATCAATGATATCCTCTTCATCAATCAACATGAATCTCTCCCTTAAGCATATCTCTCCTTCATTTCTCATTGGATATATCAAGTATACTATACTCATCTATCCCCTAGAGATCAATCTTCCATGAATCTTCTTCCCCCATTGACATCAATCAATATACAGGGATGTTTTTCACGAGCTACTCTCCCCCTTTAACATCAATGAAAAAGGTATCATTATGTCAATTCTCTACTCATGATCTGCAATAAGCTCGTGTCCAAAGACATTGTTAAATATTAGTTACCAAAAATTGTTTATGACTCAACCCAAACACAGATACTCCTCCATAGAGGAAGCATCAGGTATCCAGTCTAGATAAAAGCAATAGTGATATGTTACCACTAGACTGATGCAATGTCTGCATCAACTACTCAAAAGTAGGTTGGGGCATGGCTTCAAGCATACCTCTCTAAAAAAGTGATACTTAATAGATATATGCTTTGTCCTTGTGTAGTGCCTACCCCTAGTTTGCTTTTTGTTATATTGCCAAATTCTTTTAGGTTAGTTTACATGGTTGTGCAATTTGATTTAGTGGTACTTGGTTACCTGATTTGGTTGATACCATTCACATGTTTGGATTATATATTTGATGAGCTACTTTATACTCGAATATCTGATGTGTTCATGGTTGTTCATTTGATGATGATGTTTTGCATACTTCATATAGTGATTTTACTTGCTTTTATGATGACAATTATATGGATGATTTATATATGGTGTATGGTTACTCACCCCATACTTGCATCTGCATGGTGTACATGTATGTTTTACTTTGTGTTTGACATTGAGGGAGGGAGTTGTAGTTACTTGCTAGTCAGGATCTACACGATGTACCACTCCCCGCCATTGCTTGTTTAGTACATATATATGTACATGTTCGTCTTTTATGCATATTGCAAGTACCAGACATCGACTACTCTAGATTGCCAGGATGAACATGCCCTATCACAGAATCTCAATGGTAAAAGAGGGGAGATAGGTCTCAAGTCCAAATCCTACATCTAAGCTTAATTGTCCTAGAATAAAGGGCAAGTACCTGAGTTCTTTACCTTTCCAAATTCATCAAAATGACGTTAATTCAAGATTTTTAACATTTGAGTTTGATTCATACTTTGTCTTTTAGACGAGATTTCTGATTGAGTTTGTGGGTATGTTGTGATTTTCAAGTATAATTAAATCAACGAAAGAGATTATTAAGTGATTTAATTAAACGGAAATTTTATAAATAAAAATCAATTTTATAATATTTAATTGGTTGAGAAATTAATTAAATGGAAGAAATAAATTTAAAGATTTAGTTAGACTAAATTTGGCGCAATTATATTTGTTTAATTTAACAATAATAATATTTAGA
Organism: Cupressus sempervirens; assembly: GCA_028749045.1. NCBI lineage: Eukaryota > Viridiplantae > Streptophyta > Pinopsida > Cupressales > Cupressaceae > Cupressus > Cupressus sempervirens. The sequence continues at coordinate 766,137,313 of CM053783.1, read as the reverse complement.
AGTTGCATTTAAATAATGGACTGTAAATATTATTATTAGTGAAATTAATAAATTAATTTAAATAAAGTTTACTCTAATTAAAGGAAATTTTTTTTTTTTTTTAAAGAGAGGTCTTTTAAATGTTCAAAAACCGGAAACCCAAGGTAGAGTTAAACTATTTATTAAGAGATTCGAGCTCATTTCTACATAGGTTTTGGGGAACAAAATTTTGATTTGTTGCAAAAAGATTTGTTGAAATTTTCAGAGGGTTTGGATTTGCATGCATTTACAGGTTGCCTCAAATATTAGCTATTGTTTTGACTCTTGAGGTAGAGTTTGAGAACACATTGTAGAATTTTATTGTTATTGAATGGTGTGTCAAATGTCTTATTAAAACACAAAGTGGGAATAATTTAAATAAAGTTTATTATAATTAAAGGTAGGGAATAAAATAAATTAAAATAATAAAAAAATATTTTAAAGAGAGGCTTTTTAAATGTTCAAAAATCGGAAACCCTAGGTAGAGTTAAACTCTTTATTAAGAGTTTCGAGCTCATTCCTACACAGGTTTTGGGGAGCAAAATTTTGATCTGGAGCAAAAAGAATTGTTGAAAGTTTCGGAGGGTTTGGATTTGCATGCATTTACAAGTTGCCTCAAATATTAGCTATTGTTTTGACTCTTGAGGTAGAGTTTGAGAACACATTGTAGAATTTTATTGAATGGTTTGTCTACTTCATGTCTTCCTAGGTGCTTGCATAATGCTTATTAATTTGTTGTATTAATTTTTGGATAAAGAATTATGTTGTAGAGTTTGAAAAAGAAAACTTATTAATCAAGAAAACGTGAGTGATGAAAACTGTAGAAAAATTTAGAAAATTATTATGATTGTATTTTTTTAAAGCCCTTTCTAATATAGGGAAAATTTGATTACAGAAAATTGAAAGAAAACAACAAATTGAACAACTAGAGTTTGACCTTTAAATTTGTTATGTGATCATCATAAATTTTCTAAATAAAGATAAATATTCTTCTTATATCTAAAATACATTAATTGCAAAATTTATTGGAAAAGCAAAAGATTAATTGAGAGGAAAGCATGTTGTAGTTAAACTTATACATGCATGTGGAAATAAATATACTAAATATAGAAAACTAAGTATATCATGGTTGCATGATTTGAGAGATCAAAGGTATGCAAAAATACTAATTGCATATTTATATTTATCTTATAAAAATATAATATAATTTTTGGATTTATTTATAAAAAAATTTAAAAAAAAAAAAAAAAAAAAAACTTTATTATTATTATTAATTATTAATCTCAGAAATTTTAAAAAAATATTATTGATTTATTTTTGACGTTAAATAAATAAATACTACTTATTTTCTTCTAAGTAGGTTTTTAAATATTAATTTTAAAAAAAAATTCTAAGTGGGTTTTAACTTGTTATATATTTATTGATGCAAGTGGAGTTATAAGTTGATAAATATATATTTGTGATGTAGCTATATGTTGAGAAGAGTTAAGTTAAATTATATAATCATCTAGTTATGAATATTTAAATATTATGACAAAAATTGTAAATAGTTTAATTATAATTATAATTATAATTTCAAGTTTGAGTTATCTCAAGTTGCATTATGAATTAAAGGAAAAGTAAATATTAATATTAGACTTAAATAGAAGTCAAACTAATATTTTAGAAATAAAATTAATATTAAGATTTACTCTAATATACATTTATGTTATTAATTAAATCATTCATGATTTAAGATTATTGAAATAAACAACATGATAATATAGCATGATTGATATATTATCCAATTGTGAAATGATTATGAAATGAAAACTTGAATTTGACAAATCAATTTTTATGGAATTATATTTAAATTTATTTTTGACTAAATAACTACACTTGTTTTAATGTATGTCGAAATGTCATGTTTTATCTTGTGATTTTTTTTTGGGGGAAACCTAGTAGTTCAGACAAATAGGATTGTTTACCAGAGGCTTTAGAAGTGATCGTTTTATGATGTTGCTATCTGATGTTATTTGATCATGATTATTTCATTCCCAACAATGTGCAATATTCATGTGTTTCTGTGATGAGATTGTGTTCTTTTTTATAAGCTCATGTATTGTGATTTTCTTGGTGTAACCCATGAGATTTTTGATTAGTTATCTATTCCAGTTGCTTGTATAGGACTGAGGTGAATATTGTAATTTATGTATTGGTGCTTTCCAGTTGCTTGTATAGGGTTGAGGTGAATATTGTGATTTTATGAGATATACTTTTATGAGCTTAGGGTAGGTTATCTATGTATATGTTGGGAAGTGGCTTGCAATGGAGGCCAAAGCCTTAAAGAGGCTGCCTAGGTAATCCATTGTAAGTTGTATTAATAAATGATAACATTTCATCAATGGGGTTAAAATGAATTAACAAGAGTTAGTGTATTACCTCGCCCATGCCTGGAGCACTAGTACAAGCTAGGATGGGAGTAGAGAGGATGCTTGGTTGCAACCTTGCCTTGTTAGTATGCCTTCTTTGTAAGAAAGAATATTGATGTTGCATAAAGTCACTAGGGGGGCGGAGTCTAGAGAGACTACTAGGGTAACCTTAGCGTTGATTCATGTGATGACACTTGCCCACATGCATATTAGGTTTCCTATGTGTCTTTGTTGCCTCTAGGATTAGATGTTACTTGTGTACTTGGTACCTTTGAGATAGATTGCTATCAGGATTCCTTGACCTAGATTCTTTTTATGACTTTTAGATTGTTATTCGTTTGGGACTTGAGTTTATCTCCTCAGTACAGTGGGAGTGGGTCATTTAGGATACCACGAGGTTGGGTGGTAGTGTTTCTTATACCACTGAGATCCGATAGCTGGATGCTGATGCTGTATGCACCTTGTGCAGTTGTTCTATTCTTGTAATGTCCCCACTAGTAAGGACAATAATACTTGCAAAACCAAGGTTAGAATTTATACAATAATAAAATATATTTTACTATTCTACCCTCTATCCTAACCCAACCCTAAAGACGTTTCTAGATCGAGTTTCCTAACCCTTAGTTATTCAACCATCTTTTCTAAAATGCACCCTTTAAGGTTCACATATGCATATGTTGACACCAGTAGAATATTCCTTCCATTATACTTCCTTGAGCATGTTGGTCAGATGGAGATAATTCTCGCATGCCGACATTATAGAGGTTGTATCCATTAGGCAGTGTTCGGCCAAATGGGTGTTGCACCCATCTCTAATACCAAATCTTATATCCATCTCTATTGTGTCAGCCAAAGAGGTAGCTATACCTATCTCTGATACTGACATCAATAGAATTGCCATTTACTTTATCATATTTACCAAATGAGAATGGACCCATCTCTGATACAAAATATGTGAAGCAATAACCTTGGATCATTTCATGGCAATCACAATGAATGCCCTCCACCAAGACATGCTTGGATCATAATATGACATTCTTCACAAATGTCCTCCACCAAGACTTGCTTGGAGCATATATGTTTAATAATTATATTTTTTGTTCTATTGTGATCTAATTTTATAAATAATTATATATAAGCACCATATGTTATATTTGCATATATGGAGTTCATATATTTATATTCATTTACTTAATAAATATGGAAGAACCTCAATAATACATCATAAAAAAATATACATATATTATTCAATATTGGTATTGATGGAAATTTAGCATACCATCGACTCACCTTTGTGGGCTTAGGGACCTACGTCTTTAAGCATACCTCACCTTCGTACTATATTCTTTTGGCATGTAACTTGTAGACTTGCAGGCCGACGTTTCTGCTGAGCACGTGACATTTTTGATGACTTGATTTAGTGGCAAGCAGTTCATTAATCATTATTACCATAATCTCCTTCATGAATACACATTGTCATCGCTCTCGTCTTACTGAAGGGCTTTCAACTTTGACAGTGGACACTTATGTGTAAGGGTTTTTGATTGGTTATGTTGGATGGAATTATTTAACGTTCCCCTTGCCTTGTTGTATGCTTCAGACCTTACAACTCCCTCTGCTACAAGTATGCCATACTGGTTGCGGTGGATGTGATGACTTTGATGGGCTCCTTGGCTACATGTGACTATTAGTCAAGCTCCCTTTTTTGGTGGTTTATGCTCTTTTCTCTTTTCCTGCACTCATTTAATGTTGAGTCACACGTTATATATACCCCTTATTGCCATTGGAGGTGACTTGTAGGGGTGTTCGGAGTATGGATTCCATATTATAGAATAATTAAGGTTTTAAGGGAATAATAGATGATTACTTTATTATTTATTCCTTCCATCCTTTTTTATTTTTTGTAGTTCATTTTATCTCAATGTATAACATTGATTTATTGATAAATGTTAGGTGTACCTTTAGATAATTGATTTGATATATGTGAAATTGAATTATATTTTATGCTCTAATTTTATATATTCAATATATTAAATCTCTAAATGAATTTATATCTATAGTTGTTTAACAACTATACTAATTCATAATCAATTAGTTATTTATATATTATTTAATATTATATTTTATTATTAGAGGGGTTGTTACAATTCTTCTTCTCTTGTGATTATGTTCTATGGTCATATTCTAGTATATTGTACATTGATTATTTTAGATCTCATGGTATGTTGTATCTTATAATAATGTATATTCTTTTAGCATTTCGTACATGTGATTATAGAAAGGATGATTATGCATTTTGGTTATGCCATGTGGCATCTTATGTACTTGTATATTCTTTCATGTGATTTGATACCTATGGTTATTCTATGAAATGAACTTTGTTTACTTATCAGATGTAATCTTAATATAACTTATGTGTGTGATTTAATGTTATGGAACCCTTGAGAGATGTAACTGTTATACTATTGCTTATGTATGTATATGAGTTATTGCTTTTGATATGTTATCTCTTGTTGTATTAATCTTTAAAAAATTATTGTTTAGCAAACTTAGTTACATTATAGGTTAATTTCTCTTCGGTTCCCTGGTAGGACATTACACTTAGCATGTGACACTGGATTCTTTGACATTTCCCTGTACTTGTATTATCACAATGTATGATATCAGGCTTTATAAACTCAATTCCAATGTCTTTCAACATTTGCTTCATCGAAATAATTTGATTACAATTGCTTGCTCCTGCTACATACTCTTCTTCTTCCATACTCTCTGAAATAGTCCTGTTTCCTACTTAGTGAAGAAACCAATCATCCTCCCAAGAAAAATGCTCCACCACTGGTCTTTTTTTGTCATCTACACGACCCAATTTGCATCGGTGTATGTACTTAAAGTAAAACCATTTGATGTGTCATACCATAAGCCATAAATAGGTGCACCCTTCAAATATCTGCAAATTATTTTTATGGTTGCATAATGTGTCTCTTTAGGATCTGCCATAAATCTTGCCACAATGCCAACTGTATTAGCTATATCGAGTCTAGTATGTGTCAAATATTGCAATCCATCAATCATAGATCTGTAATTTTTCTGTTCAATAGCAGGTGATTCATCTTTGCTAGTTAATTTACATCTAGTTATCAGAGGTTGTCCAACAGGTTTACAACTTTCCAAACCAAATCTTTTTAATAAGTCTTTAAGATACTTAGACTGTGATATGAAAATACCATCATTGTTTTGTACAATATGCAATTCCAAGAAATACTTCACCTCCCCAATCATACTCATCTCAAATTCTTTCTTCATTTCTTCTAAAAATACCTTACTTGCTTCATTATTATGTCCAAAAATAATGTCATCCACAAATACAACAATTAGTAATCCTTTATCATCTTTTCTCAGATACAAGTTACTATTAGCATTACCTTTCACAAATCTTAAATTTGTCAAGTTTTTGTCCAATCTTGCATACTAGGCTCTAGGTGCTTGTTTCGGTGCATACAGTGCCTCTTCAATCTGTAAATCGTACCATCTTCATCTGTCAAAGGAAAATTGTCAGGCTGCTCAATGTATACCTCTTCTTAGAGTTCTCCATTTAGAAAAGATGATTTGACATTCATTTGATAAAAATTTAAAGTTCTTGTTAGCTGCATATGCCAAAAACATTCTTACTACTTCTAATCTAGCAACAAGTGCAAAAGTTTCTTCAAAGTCAATTCCTTCTTTTTGTGAATAACCTTTACAAACCAATCTCGCTTTGTTTCTTACAAGTTCACCTTGTTCATTCATCTTGTTTCTCAATACCCTTTTAGTTCCAATATTCTCATCCTTAGGTCTAGGAACCAATTCCCATGTTTTGTTCTCCTCAATCTGCTCTAATTCTTCTTTCATAGCTTTAATCCAATAGTCATCCTTGCAAGCTTCCTCAACATTCTTAGGTTCAACTTGAGAAATTAAACATAGTTCTTGTACCTTATTTCTTGTCATCACTCCTTTGACTCTGCTTCCAATGATCTGTTCGGCAGGGTGGTTCTTTATCAAATTTCTATTAGGTGTCACTATCTCAACTCTGATTTTTGTTCTAGGTTTAGATCTTGATTCTTCTCTTTGTTCTTCTCTGTGCACTTCTCTATAAATTTCATTCTGCAAATCAGTCACAATCTCGTAAAATAATTCTTGTTCAACATTCTATTTTTTAGGCCTTGGATTAGTTTCTTCATCAAAATTAGTATCAAGTAGCCTTTCCTAAATTCTAAACTTTTTATCAACTCTCACATTAGCACTCTCAACAATAGTCTTAGTTCTTTGATTAAAATATCCTCATGCCTTACTTTTCGATGAATATCCAAAGAACATACCTTCATCACTTCTTGAATCAACCATATCATCATGTTTTTTAATGTAACATCTACTTCCAAAGATTCTAAAATACTTCAGAGAAGGTTTATGTCTAAACCAAAGTTCATAAGGTGTCTTACTAGTGGCTTGTCTGATTTGTATTCTGTTCATAGTGTATATTGTTGTATTTACTACTTCTCTCCAAAAGATCTTAGATACATTGTTTTCAAGCATCATTGATCTTTCTGCCTCTGTTACTATTATGTTTCTTGTTTTTGCTATCCCATTTTGTTTAGGTGTCTTAGGGGTTGAATGTTGTCTACTTATACCATTAACTTCACAAAAATTGTTTAACTCATTTGAAGTAAATTTTCCTCTATTAGATTTCAAATATCTAATTTTCAAACTAGATTAATTCTCAACTCTACTCTTAAATATCTTAAATTTCTCAAAAGCTTCAAAATTTTCTCTAAGAAATGCTTTCCACATCATTCTAGTGAAATCATTAATAAGAATCATAAAATATTTTTCACCATAGAATGCTCTTTTCTTTGTAGGACTACTCAAGTGTGTGTGCACAATCTCCAACTTTGCTGGAGTAGTAATTTTCTTACTTGGAAATTAACTTTTATTCTGTTTTGCCATTACACATTCCTTACATACCATGTATGTTTCACAATCTTAGGCAAATCTCTATCTGCAAATGTAGAATTGACCTTCAGAATGTTATCAAAGGTGATATGACAAAATCTCTTATGCCACAACCTACTGTCATCCACCTTAGCAACTAAACTGTAATGTCCCCTTTTTAGCATTCATAGCATGATGTTGTCGTTAGCCTATTTCCCCACGGTCCCGTAGGCTAACTAGGACATTAAAGGGGCTTAGAGGCTATTTGGCCTAGTTAGTTTCAGTTGCAAGTCTTTTTGAGGGGTTTTGAGGCAACTTTGGGCATACTTACTATTTATAGTAAGTCATCTTGGATATGGTCGGACATCCAGTGGTAGCGGTATGTCGATGTTAATTGTTTAAAATTGGCAAGAAGACTTGTTTATCATTGATAAGATTTGTTATGCATTGATAAAGCTATTTTATAAAATTAAATTTAAATATTTAACTTTATTAATGCATAGACTATAGTTTGTGGGAAATATTTAAATTAAAAGAGTCCCCTTTATTTTATAACACATTGGAGACATAAGTTACATAAAGGGAGTGATGTTTTATCCCACATTGAGAAAACGAAGGATTGAGCTCTTGTGAGAACATTATAAAAGAAAGGGAAGAGCTTCTTTTTAGTATGCTTGGGAAAATCAAAGAAATTGAAAAATTTTCTGGAGATCATGTCTCAATAGTTTGAAGGACGAAATCCCTTCAAGTTGAAAATCTTGATGCCATTGAAAGATATGGTCTTGAGATTCAATAGGGTAGTAGTCTGAGAAAAGTAGATACGAAAAAGCAGCCCGAAAAAGCGGAACTGAAAAAGCAGGCCGAAAAAGCAGTCTGAAAAAGCGGAACCGAAAAAGCAAGCCCGAAAAAGCAGTTCGAAAAAGAAAATCGGAAAAGCAAAACAGAAGGGGCAGCATTGAAGAAAATTATTACAGCCATCTACAACGAGGTTCCTTTATTAGTATTGTTTTTTTAGGGTGTTATAAGTTTCAGCTGTAAGTGTGCATCATACCAGCATTATCATTTTGTAATCCATGCAAATGCCAAAGTCTTGGCCATATTTCATGAGCATTGTATTTTTTCATTGCAATTAAGAAGATAATAGTTACTGGTGTCATTTAAGCAATTTAATATCATTATTTATTAGCGAGTTAGTTTGCATACCAACTGTTTGTAAAAATGCCAGTTGGCTGTAGGTGTTCATTTCTCATGCTTAGATCATATATATGCACTGAATATTGTCAAAATTAGTAGCACACTCATGTTAGGTCATTGTGTAGTCCATTATAGTCTTCTAGCACAAGATTCTCATTGATGCAAAATTGTAAAAAGAGTCATTTAAAGCCAGCTGAAATACTATATCAGTCATACATCCCTTGCATGTGAATTGTTTGATGAAATTCCTTGAGCCTTCATTAGCATTTTTTGAGAGTAGATTTGAGGAGGGTTATTACAGTGGTATCAGAGCTTGCTTGCAAAGTGTTTGACGAAATGTCAAACCACTGAAGTAGAAAGATTTTTGGTGTTTGAAGAAGTTATAACCTATTGGGGTTATTACAGTGGTATCAGAGCTATAAGTCCTGCCATCCTATGGAGGTCTTATTTGGAATAGCCAGATAGAGAGAAAAATATGTTTGACAACATGTATATCAGTTCGGATCAGGGAAAGGAAAGATTCTTATAGATATTAGACACCTTGGCATAGGGATAGTGATTAGCAGAGCAGAGAGCACAGGAACAGAGTCAGAGATTGGAGCTTATGATGCAGATGATGGCTCGTCAAATGGGGTTGAATGCTAATGTGGGTGGAGGAAATAATCAGAATGGTAATAAATAGGATGGGACACGTAATGGAGGTGAACAAGTTGGGAACAATTTCGGTCATGCACCCAAGCAAGCTAGGACAGTGAGTTTGAGGCCCATGATTCCCACATTTCCTCCTAGAGCCCCAGAGCAGCCCGTACCAGAGCCCCAGATCACTGATATACAGGACCAGTTGAGGAGAGATTGGGAAGCCGGAGGTCCAAATTTTACTGCTGCAATTACCTTTAGGGAGTATATAGATGTGCGGATGAAGCATATGCCACGTGGACATGACAGGAACCAGAGCTATGAGCTACGGAAGAAAGTAGGGAAACTTCAGTTACCATATTATGATGGCTCGGGGAAGTCTACAGCAAGAGCTTGGGTTCAAAATCTTGACACATACATTCAAATGATTCGTATGCCTGAGCAAGAAGCTATTAAGTATGCAGCAATTCACCTGGATGGGTTAGCACACGAGTGGTGGCATCATGGTATGGTCACTATGGGTCATGCACACATTACCTCATATGTGGAGTTTAAGGAGAGACTGATTGAACGTTTTGATAGGCCTAAAGATCGTACCTTCCTTATGACAGGCAGAAACTTGTATGAGGAGTTTAACAGACATGCTGATTCGATACAGGGAGACATTAGCATATCTTCAGGTAATGGTTTATCTCCATCATCTTCACAGGTAGAAGGGGTTACAGACGTTGTGCAGGTTGAGCCAGAAGGTGATATCACAGGCACACCGGATTGTGCGATTGACGCAGATAGTGATTCCAGTATAGTTGGGCTGGATGAAGTTACAGCAGTTGAGGATACTATCAAGTTTGAGGATAGTACAGTTGATCAGAAAGTGAGCATTCAGGACTTTGCAGAAAGTGAGTATCAGGCACAGTTGGATGCTTCTTCACATGAGATAGAGGCTAGTAGCTCTTTACTTGGTTTGGCATACCAGCTGAAGACAAGGGACAAGAATATTGTCACGGCTTTATCTCATCATGATAGGATACATGGATTGATTGAGAATCAAATTTGGATGATTCAATTGTAGGAGAGACAGAAAGGAGTCAAAACAGGTTCTTCTTGTGACGACTTACAGCAGATCAACGAAGGCATGGAGGCAATGAAGTTGGCTCTCCAGGATTCTGAGAGACATGTGGACGAGCGTTGTGAGTTCAATTCGGGAGTTAGCTCATATAGCAAGGACTCAGTTTCCTTTTACAGTCGGGTCACATATTGATGATGATATGAGTACGTCTAGCATTCACACTCCGGATTCAGAGACTGTAGATAGGTGCATGAAGTCAGTTGGTATTGTTCACATTACTGAGGTGAGAAGTTTACTTGAATTGCCAGTCGATTTCCGTTCATGGATTAGATGTTGGGATCCTTATCTTAGTACTTGGGATCGTTTTGACCGGAGATATTTATCATTCTTTGGTAGTAGTATCTGTTGCACCATCATGGACTTGATTAGTAGCTTGCCAGGTGTAGTTCTCATCCATGCCAGCAGCTTGTTTGATGCTGGAATTAGTTTTTACACACTTTTGTTGGGCATTGTTCATGTATCCAATCGACCATTCTTGTTGGAATGGGTTGATGATCTCTCAGATATGACAAAGTTTATAGAAGAGTCCCAGGATTTGATTATTACAGATGACACCCAGGGGGATGTTGTGGACAATTTTGAGGACTTAGTCTCCTCAACAGTTTCCTTTGATACAGAGGTTTATGTTGATGCCTCAGTCACTCCATTTGATGAGACAAGTTCAGCAGTTGGACTGCAAAATTTGGATGGCAGTATTACAGATGATAGCCATTCTGAGGTTACTCCTTTGGAAAGTGTACCAGGGGTAGAGTATAGGAGTTTGACCAGTCAGCACAATCATGTGTCTAGTCAGCTGAGAGTTTGCGAGCAAGACATTTCTATCACTTGCGAGCATTTCGATGTTGCGCGTCAATTGTTAGCAGTTTATGGATGGGGTTCTCTTGCTAGTGATGAGCAGGGAGGCAGTTATCTTTCCTTGACAGAGATCCACTCTTTATGGGAGGCTATTCGGATTCTAAGACAGAATTATATGCAGTTGGTAGCTGATAGAGATTATCTTATGCAATGGGGGAGTACATCATATGACGTATTATTGGTCAAGGAAGATGAGGTGAGTAAGCTTACTCAGCAGCTTGAAGTGACTTCTGAGCTTCTTGAGAGTACACAGTTGGCTTTCGAGGAGTCACAGTTTCATTTAGCTGAGGTGACCGTGGAGTTGGAACGACTTCAGTCTTTACCAAATTCTGTACAGTCACTGACCGTGGTGTCTAGTGATCCGAGGATGTCCATGGTCGAGGTTGATAGAGGCAATGGAGATGAGGATATATCTATCCATGACACTAGTATTGGCATATTTGGTCCATTTCCACTGGAGGCAGGTTCAGCTGAGTTGGGCGTTGCAGTTGAGCATTGTGGTATGTTTGACTTGGAGGGCACAAAGACTAGTGATGTTGTTGTTGATTCTGCACTCTTGGCTATATCATCCTCTGACTTAGCTGACGATCAGTCACAGTTGGTTGTATCACGTCTGCAGGATGAGTCTTTGACTAGGATTGGTTCTTTTTACCGGCATTATACTGTAGGATATGTTCATCGGTTTGCTTTTGATCCATGTGTTGAGGAGTTGATGGAAGACAGGTTTGGTCTGGGCTCACGTTTTTGCTATCTACCGTGTAATGACTATTCACCATCAGCAATGCATGGTTGTTATGGTTATGAGACAGTGACCGGTGATCTGCAGAGTTGTGTTAATTGCAGTAGGTGTGCAGTGTGTGGATTCTCTGTATTTGGTGCAGTTTCATGCGGGAGTATTCATCGTTGTTGCAGAATTGTATTGTACATTCCACATAGGCTAGTGGGATGTGTTGATGGTATTTACTATGTTGGCAGTTTGGGTTATCTACTCTACTTGGGTTCTAATATTTCGAGAGCTTGTTTCTCATGGGTTCCTGACTTTGGAGTTTGGGTGAGTTGTATTCGCCAATTTGATTATGGATTCCTCTTGGTTAATTTTCAGAGGTTGTTGCAAGAGCCTATCTTGACTGATAGCAGTATAGTTCATTACTACATTTGGGATCCAGGTGGATTGATTGGGTTGTTGTTCGACCATTGCTAGGGGACAAGCAATTTTGGGAAGGGCGGACTGTAAATGTCCCCTTTTTAGCATTCATAGCATGATGTCGTTAGCCTATTTCCCCACAGTCCCGTAGGCTAACTAGGACATTAAAGGGGCTTAGAGGCTATTTGGCCTAGTTAGTTTCAGTTGCAGGTCTTTTTGAGGGGTTTTGAGGCAACTTTGGGCATACTTACTATTTATAGTAAGTCATCTTGGATATGGTCGGACATCCAGTGGCAGCGGTATGTCGATGTTAATTGTTTAAAATCGACAAGAAGACTTGTTTATCATTGATAAGATTTGTTATGCATTGATAAAGCTATTTTATAAAGTTAAATTTAAATATTTAACTTTATTAATGCATAGACTATAGTTTGTGGGAAATATTTAAATTAAAAGAGTCCCCTTTATTTTATAACACATTGGAGACATAAGTTACATAAAGGGAGTGATGTTTTATCCCACATTGAAAAAACGAAAGATTGAGCTCTTGTGAGAACATTATAAAAGAAAGGGAAGAGCTTCTTTTTAGTATGCTTGGGAAAATCAAAGAAATTGGAAAATTTTTTGGAGATCATGTCTCAATAGTTTGAAGGACGAAATCCCTTCAAGTTGAAAATCTTGACGCCATTGAAAGATATGGTCTTAAAATTCAATAGGGTAGTAGTCTGAAAAAAGCAGATGCGAAAAAGCAGCCCGAAAAAGCGGAACCGAAAAAGCAGTCCGAAAAAGCAGTCCAAAAAAGCGGAACCGAAAAAGCAGTCCGAAAAAGCAGTTCGAAAAAGCAAATCGGAAAAGCAAAACAGAAGGGGCAGCATTGAAGAAAATTATTACAGCCATCTACAACGAGGTTCCTTTCTTAGTATTGGATTTTTAGGGTGTTATAAGTTTCAGCTGTAAGTGTGCATTATACCAGCATTATCATTTTGTAATCCATGCAAATGCCAAAGTCTTGGCCATATTTCATGAGCATTGTATTTTTTCATTGCAATTAAGAAGATAATAGTTGCTGGTGTCATTTAAGCAATTTAATATCATTATTTATTAGCAAGTTAGTTTGCATACCAACTGTTTGTAAAAATGCCAGTTGGCTGTAGGTGTTCATTTCTCATGCTTAGATCATATATATGCACTGAATATTGTCAAAATTAGTAGCACACTCATGTTAGGTCATTGTGTAGTCCATTATAGTCTTCTAGCACAAGATTCTCATTGATGCAAAATTGTAAAAAGAGTCATTTAAAGCCAGCTGAAATACTATATCAGTCATACATCCCTTGCATGTGAATTGTTTGATGAAATTCCTTGAGCCTTCATCAACATTTTTTGAGAGCAGATTTGAGGAGGGTTATTACAATCGTATCAGAGCTTGCTTGCAAAGTGTTTGACGAAATGTCAAACCACTGAAGTATAAAGATTTTTGGTGTTTGAAGAAGTTATAACCTATTGGGGTTATTACATAAACATGCCATCTTAGTAGGATTCAACTCAAATACATTATTTCTTGTGCTTGTACTAGTACCGATCGATTTTCCATCTTTGTCTTTGATAATACAGGTCTTCTTTGTAAACTGCAAATTCCTTGTCCACTAGCTATCCAACACCAAAAGATTATGTTTCAAACCATCAACAAAGTAAACATCATCAGTATTAGTCTTTCCATCAAATGTGATATATCATTTTCCTTTTATATGACAAGCTGCATTATTTCCAACTCTAACAATTGCTTCATCATAACTATTGAATTCAACAAGCTTACTCATATCTGCAATCTTATGATGGGAACAACCACTATCAATAATTCAATTAGATTTCTTCTTTTCAACTTGTGATACTAATGCTTTTTCTTCTCTAACTTCTTTCTCAGGGCTTTCTTCATTAATAGCAACAAATCCTATTTCATCATCACTTTAACTCAAGATTTCTTCCACTTAAGCATTTAACTCATCCTCATCAGCAAAAAGACAATCCTAAGATATTCTTCACTTATAGGGCTTTCTAGTCTTTCTTGCTCTTTTATGACATTTAGAAGAATAATGACCATATTCGTTACACGTGCAACATATTTTGGTATGTTTAGGTTCTCTCTTCATAAGCAAGGTGAGTCCTTCCTCAATCTTCTTTTCTTCTTGAACTCTTGTTCGCCTACTACTAGTGGTCTGAACTTGTACTAGCACTCCTTGCTAACAGAGTTTGAACACTTAATGCACTGAAAGCAATTTCAACTCTAGACAATTGTTGTGTTTGTCTCATCCACATCTTAGCTGACCGTAATCTCCGAAGAAGAGTCTCTCTTGTAAGATCAGATGTTAAGGGGATAACTTGTTCAATCATTTGTGCTGTCTATTTGTATGTAGGGCTCAAAGTCTTTAATATTTTTCATACAACTTCATCTTCAGATTTCTCTTTATCGCAAGTCTTAATTCCTGCAACAATCTTCGCTATTCTATCAAAGTAACTTACTACAAATCCATCTTCCATCATTTTAGCATTTTGAAATAAGCATATCTTGTTCTGTAATCTAACCTTTTGAGCATTTTTATTACCTTCAAATGTACTTTGGAAAGCTTTCCAAATTTCATGAGCAAGTCTCAAAGATTTTAACTGACCAAATTCAGTTTTAGGAAGAGCTGATAATAATGTTTCTCTAGCAAGCATGTTGAACATGAATGTCTTTCGGAGTTTCATCACAACCTTCAAGCTTGTCTTCTTCAATCACATCCTTTGTACTTTTAGTAATCAACCAATAACTCGGACCCATGCATAGCAGATGCGTCTTCATCTTTTTCTTCCAACTATCATAGCTAACTCCATAAAAGTTTGAACTTTCTTTCTTGAACTACACCATAGATCTCGTTAAATGCAACAACCATAGAAAGATGTAATTAAAAGAACTCTCAGTATCTAGATTAATTCTAAAACATGTAAACAGTAGATGCAACAACCATAGAAAGATAACCATACACAACAACACCAGATCTATTAACTAGGGAAACCCTTGATCAGAGGGAAGGCCCTAGTGGGGATGGTACGCACAACAAGATGACTAATATAAATGTTCCTCCTTAAAGGATGGACCCTGTTAGGAGTCAATGGAATACAATTAGTACATATGAGTAACCGTTAGGAGACCTTGAATTCCTATAAGGAGACTGTAACCCTGTTAGGAGTTGTGCCAACCCTATTAGAAGTTCGAAGGAAGAAAGATGGACCCACTGTCCAAACAACTTCAGTACTATCTGCACTGAATAATACAAGTGTACATCAATAATTGTCCGTCAACAACTTCTCTTGCCAAATATAGTTCCTTGTAAGCTCATTGTGCCTCAATTGGACCTGTCAGCTCTCTAATCGAAAAGATATTTGCATGTAAGTTCGCACGATACTAATCCGCACTGGATATCTATTGACAAGGAAATGACCTTTCCTTTATACCAAGTCTTAAAATAAGTTATTGAGTCAGCCTTGAAGCTTTCCCAACTGATAATAATAATATAAGACCAACTTAAGATATTTCATTACACGTTACATTAAAATATTACATCTTTTGATAATTACAAGTGATCTATCGGCTCACAATCTTCATAACTTTCCTCAAACTGATAATCTGATGTTTGTGATTAACCAAAGCATCTTCGGCATGTCTTCAATCTCTGTCTAAGCTCACTCAACCAGATTCTGTTTCTATTAGTAGATACAATCCAAAGATCAGTACCTGCTTTGTAGAAATGTTTTCTGGAAGATGCCTTCACCAATCCTTCATAACACTCCCTAGTCTTCATATTTTCGCATGCGCTCTTAACTGTAGCATCTAGACATACTCTAGAACATAATCCCATGTGCGCATACGTTGATCTTCAATCCTTGAACTGTGCAAAGCCAAACTCTGTCTGTTGCTTTGGCAGTCTTCACATAATAACCAATATGTTGATATCAATGAAAAATTCTGTCATGAATGTAACACAACTTCTGGATCATGTCTCCAACATTGGTAGGATACTCCCCCATAGGAAAACCACCAGCATTCATGCTAACAATAATAAGGTGTAAAACACATAAAGTGGTTAGGATTTAAGAACAATTAGACAAAGTCAAATTTGATGTCAATACGTCCCTCTGCTCGTAAATACATTGCTTCAAATTCAAATGGGTAAAGAGCTGGTGGAATTCTTCATATTAATGATCATTAGGTCAGAAATGGTGTTATGAAGGCCTTTGAAAAACTGTACAGTCAGAGACACCGTTATTAATCAGAATTGAGTGGATTGTCTATGGAACTACATGGTGACACGACTTTGGCAAGGATTAAGAATCACATTTTGGGATAATCTAGATGAATTGTCAACACATGCTATTCATCTTCTCTCACAGGTTTCTAGTTACTATAATGTGTAAGAACTTGATCCTCATAGAGCTTATTGAAACTCGAAAGAGGAATATACTTGTCTCTTTGAGAACAAAAAGGCTTGTTGTAGTGCATAATGCCTTTCCTAATTTATTGTAAGATACTTTACTATAGGTAGATCTCAATACAAAGGTGGGATGTAAATCTTTAGGAGCCATGATAACTCAAGGATACCACAATGTGCTGATGAGATTTGAGGAAATAGATTCGCTTATGATAGTTCTACTGACAAGTTCCCTAAATATGCAGCTTTAGAAGATTTCAATGTTTATTCTTTTATCTCGGAAAAAAAAGCAGCTGTAGATATATTTTTTTGCAATTTAATTGTCATTTTGATGGTTGTCACTTATATAATGAAACACTCTTGTTCGTATTCTTAACTTCTTTGGATATTGCGATTTCAATTAATTTCAATATAAAGCTGTTATGGTATTTAATGAATTATCACTGACATTGAAATATTATTTATTGCATATTGCCTTCTGTATGTATGAATCATAATTCAACAATTTGAATTGGGCTTTGGCATTGTTTAGTTTAAGTTACTTGTGTCTCTTTCTAGTTTTCTATGCACAATATCTTTTATATTAAAATTTAATATACATCATCAATTAGCTATCCCCTTGCTTCCCCCTGCTGCTACCAAACTTTTATAGAAAATCTTAACTATTCCCTCATCCCCTAGCTTATAAACTTGTGATGTACTGTTTTTTGTTGGAAGTTAGAAACATAGCAGCAAGTGCAGACATAAAACATAAAGCAAGAAAATAATCCTTTTCAAATAATGGAACTTTGTAAAATCGAAAAAGAAAATGCAAATGAACACACCTCGGAAACTAATCACAGATGATGTAGTTTGATGCTCTTTTGCCTTCTCACTAGTGTGGTCCTCACTTATCAGAACTACTCTCTGTCTTCTTCACAATGTGGACAATGATTAATTGATATTTTTGGTTTTAGTTTTACCCTTAAGTTTTAGTTTTAGGGTTTGTGTAAAACAGTAAGGGTATGGGGGTCCTTGTGGCCATTCCTATCCCTTTTTTTGTTTCTGTGTTTTTAGATTAGCTTTCTTTTTAAGTTGCTTGCGTGGTAGGGAATAGCTAGCCATCCTTTCAAACACTCTCTACAGGAAATGGTTCAAAAAATGTGGGGGATTGCATCCCCGGGTTACACAGAAAACAACTGTTATGAGTAGACTATTGACAAAGGTCAGTTACTAAAGTTATCACTATTTGTTTCCATTTGACATGCATAATATTTCAACAAAGTGAAAATCGTCCGATCTGCCTCATGCTGAGAGGAGAAACACAATAGGATGATATTTTGGATGTCTTTTAGGGGTATCTATCCTCTCAATACTTGTTTAGTTCATTAGCACATGTGCATTGTGGGTGCAGGTAAAACCATAGTTCAAATATGTCAGATATATCTGCGATAAGTCTACTTATTGTGATATTTTTTGGCTCCCTAGAAGTAAAGTCAACTTATCTCGCATAAGTCATTGCATAGAAGTTTCAAAATATCACAAAGAACATGGTAAAATATCAGCTATAATTTTCTATTTTATCATGATAAATACCAAACTTATTGTCCGATGGCCCAGAAAAGGGCATAACACATTTTTTCTGATTGGAAAAACAGCTTTGGAGAGGACAGGACAAAGAGGAGAAAGAAGGTTCCATTAGGATTGGAAAAATAGATTTTAAGTTCCCGATATTTTCCGAAAAATTCCTGACTCATCTCCAATATTTTCCGACATCTTTTTATTCCCCTTGGCAATAAGTTGCCGATAACAATATTTTGAACTATGGACAAGACAATTAATTAAACAAGCAAAGCCTCATTTTGGGCTTTTCCATCAGCCTTAATTAAACATATATTGTTTTGGATTTCACATTGTTGTCATACTCTGTCTTTTTTGTGAAGCCTGTGGTTAATAAGAGCATTTGTGAAAATTTAAATGCTTGATAAGCCTCCTATAGATGTTGATAGACTTTGAGAAGCTTGAGATTACTGCTCATTACAATTAATTTGCCCTCTCATCAGTTGCTATCCATAAATGTGTGTTATCGTCTCACATTTGTTTACAAATGATGGCTTTGTCAAATAAATTTTTAGTGCTTTGTAGCTTTAAGCAGTAACACTATATCATTTATGTCACTGCAGGTGAAGCAGTTGGAATGTTTACTATTCCTATAAAAGGTGATTTGGATTTCTCAAACTCCCAACCTTCTCTTCCAAGCATCATGCAAAAATCATCTGGTAAAAGCTTCTGCACAGTTGGCTTGCAACCATTAAAGAGAAAGGTAACATGACATAATTCTTCTATCCTGGTTGAGTGCTCTACCTGTTTTTGCTGCATATTATTTGTTGTGTTTCAAGATTCATTGTATTGTATGCTAATTTTCAGGGATTAAATAATCATGAAGATGAAAGTACAAATTGTGGATCAATATCCCTAAATACTTTCTACTTCATTCCAAAAGGGAATAGAATTATGAGAGGGGAACCTGAAAATAGATTTAACAGTGGTGAAGTGGGTTTGTGGATTGGGCTAAGTCCTGATGGTCCTTGGACAAGTTTTCGTTCTATCTTGCCTTTATCAACAATACCCAAACAGCTTAATGAAACATTTGGTTTTGAAGTTGTTATGAAGCAGGGTCAGAAACATGCTATATTGCGAAGTCTTGTTATTGTTGTAAATGATACAGACATTGCACTCCAAATCTGTGTATGTCCCCATTCTCTTCTAAATAGCCCTGATGTTCGATCCAATTCTGATACTGGACCTGTTGTGATAACTGAAGAGATATTTGAGAACCAGCGCTACAATCCTCTTTCAGGTTGGGGTAACAAATGGAACAGTTTTGGTACATCAACTGATCCAGGACGCTGGAGTAACAATGACTACTCCTATTCCTCTAAGGTCAGAACCACATGGAACCATTGCTACTGTTTTAAAATCATGTTTATAGATTGCATCTCTAACCACTTTGGTCAGTCATCTTATTCTTTTTTTTTTGAGCTTTATCAGGACTTTTTTGAACCCCCTCTTCCGTCAGGTTGGGAATGGACATCAAACTGGGTTGTGGACAAGTCCCAGTTTGTTGATAATGATGGTTGGGCGTATGGATCTGACTTTCAAAGCTTAAAATGGCCCTTAACATCTGTGAAAACTTGCAAGCGATCAACATTTGACTTTGCAAGGCGGCGCCGTTGGGTACGGACTCGGAAGCAGTTACCTGGTAGTAAAGCAAGACATTCCAGGGAAGTGATCACTGCATTAAAACCAGGGTGCTCTGTTCCATTGCCTTGGCATTACACTGCAAAAAATTCAGATTTCTGTGTGCAGGTACGCCCTTTTTCAGCATCCACACAGACATCCTACTTATGGGGACGGGCAATTTCTACCAGAAGCTCTAGTGGTACATCTGGAAGTGATCAGAATAATCTTGAAAAGGGTCAGCCTTCCACTGGATATTCCATGCGCCAGACAAAAAGTGGGGCAGCTGTTTCACTGTTTAAGTTAAGTCAGCTTGAAAAAACAGAAGAGGCACTTGTCTGTCTCCCAGAATCTGGTTCAAAGCAGTATGTCTGGCTGAGCATGGAAACAGATGCAAACATTCTGTACTCACAGCTCAATTCTCCTGATTATGATTGGAGGATATCAGTCAAAGCACCTCTCAAATTAGAGAATAGGCTTCCCTGCAATGCAGAATTTATTGTCTGGGAGAAAACTAATGATGGAGGTAGAGTGAAGCGCCAGCATGGTGTTATTTCACCAGAGAGTTCTGCACACGTATATTCAGTGGATATTCGCAAGCCTATTTATCTAACCTGGCTAGCTCAAGGAGGATGGCAACTAGAAAAGGTATTAGAGGTCCATGTGTAAATTGGGTGTTTAAAAAATCAGTCTAATATATTCACAAGATTATGTTCTTAAATTTAATTGTTTTACAGGATGCTGTCCTTATTTCTGACCCTTCATCAGACACAGCTCCTCCTTGTTTTTGGATGCTTCACCAGCAAAGTAAGAGGTATGGAAACTTTGATCTATATTCCTATTCAAACAATTTCTCATCTATCTTGTCCCTATCTGGGAATGAGTTTTTACCTACAGACATGGATACCCATGCAATATTTTTGGAGCTTTATTAGGTGCTTTTGACTTAAGTTCATTGAATGCTATATGAGCACATAAAAACAGAAAGATTGTTATTTAATGAATATGCATAGACTAGTAATCAGACACATTTTATAGGGCAAACATTAAAATATAGAACGTCTGTCAACATTATCCAGAATTGTTTGCTTGGACATAACACAGCACTGTTCTTTACTTACATTCTTGTGGGATGCAGTTGACCACTTTTGGTTTAGGTTTCTTCCCTTGTATTTTTCAGTTCAGTTCAGTGTGATACTTTCTATCACAAATCAACATTTCAGATGCTTTTTTTGACAATGAGAATCATAGACAAAATCATCTCCATTTATGAACTTTATTATTACTTGCTCTAATTTTTCCAAAGAAGCCACAGTTGAGAAAATTTTCCTATGTTTCATATTTCAATTGTTCTGTTTGTTTCAATATGTTCACATTCTCGCCTCTAAATTTGAGAAAAAATTCTGTTGTGCTTGCTTGTTTTTCATTTAAGGTAACATAAGTTGTGTTAGGTGTCCAAGAGAGAGAAAAAGGGCATCCAAAAATGCATACTGATGACCCATGATAAACTATTTCCAATCAAAATAAGAATACATATTCATTATGGGCTTTATCAGCTTATACTTGAAAAAAAAATACCTTCTTTTATTGACCATGCACAAACCATACCAGCCATCCAATATAAAGCAAGAAACACAAGTTTTATGTTTTTTTACTGTATCTAAAATTATTCATAGTGCAAGATCTTTAGGTCACTGGATGCACACTTCTACAAAGAATCTTTCTTCTTACCGACCTAAACTGCCCTTTTATCAGCCTTAACTTTGAAACAAAAGGATCTAGAGTAAGCTTAATCTTTTCCAGTATGAACAAAATCTTCTATGAGTTTGACATAGTACTATAGTCCCTACACAAGGGATGGGTTGCTTACTGGGGCAATCCTTAATATCCTTCAAATCTCGTGAGGAGCAAATACCCAATTATTATTATTTACCATGATAACTCGGGGATATCCCTGTGATCCATCTCAGCACACAACCAGCCTTTTGTTGGGCTTACTTATTGCAAAGGTGGGGCCAGGAAGGGGTGAGCTGAGGCGAGGCCAATTTCTCCTTCTGTGAATGCCATAGCCTGCAAACAAAAACTGCCAAATTAAATATCCAAACCTTGTGGAGAAAAAAAATTATAATGAGCTCCTGGTGTATTCCAGCACATTTATTTTCTGATTTCAGTCCTGGAAATATTGAAAGCCTGCCCTTAACATTGAGTGGCAAAATGCGTAGGGAAAAACATCTTCTGCACTTGAAGTTCACAATCTGATTATCTTCTTGTCATCTCCAAATTCTGTTGCCTACCTTCGATGTAGTTTTTTCAAGTAACTCCTTTGAAAGATCAATCTCCACACAAGAACAAGCTTAGGTAGTATAGTTTTGTTTGCAGTCTCATAGCCAAACAAACTTTCCAAAAGAAATCACAACAGCTGTTAGTCTAGAAGACCTGAATATAGTTAAGGAACTGTGATTGAAATAAGGCCAGAATGGAAGGAGTCAGTAAAAGAATTAAAGAAGGAAACTAGGCTCTATTCTGTAAAAAGTTATCCTTCAAAACAGATAGACCAGACATAAAATTGAAATCTCCATCCTTTGTTAAGCCAAAGATGAAAATGAAAATCCTTGAGCACAATGGTGAATAATAACATCGTCTTCCAAGAAAGGTCTCTAGGCCCTGGAGATGCATTGATGGAGGTTGGACAAGCTAGGCCAAAACTTGCAAAACCTGCAAACAGGAGCATAATATTTTGTCAACAACTTCAAAGTCCATAAGAATCACTGGAAAGCAAGTGGCAGACTTGAAGGGGAAGGGCAACTGGCATTGCATCAGCCTGAGCACAAATATATCTTACATGGCTTGAGGAATGACTCGGAGCTGAAAAGTGGAAGTCCTATCTACTGAATCATCAAGGGGATTGTAAGGGTGAGGGCTGTAAGGAAGTTCAAGAATGAGCCTCACCCAGAAGACCTAAAGCTAGAAGCAGATATCAGATATAACAAAACCATCAAAAGGGGTCTTATTCACATAAATAACAGTGCTTCCACTGATACAAAAATTGTTCTTGTTGGGTGAAGTGCTCCCATCACAAGATAAAACCATTCAAACAAATGTTGGGCTTCATAAAAATACTTAGTTTAGGTTCAAGAAGACAGTGCAAGGAGGTCAGCTGAAGATTGTGCCCTAGTTTTATGAGAAGAGTTAGTACATTGTGAATTCCCTTTCCTCGGAAATCTCACCATAGTTCCCATTTGTGGCTAGATCCGCCTTTTCATTGCTTTTGTATTGGATGAAGTTTTATGACTTGGGGTCTTAGTTGCCAATTCGGGCACATGAATTGGATCCGTGGAGCCACGATTTTTTCCCCAATTTGGATTCGTGAATATATATATATATGAGAGAAATATCCATAATTCTAAAAGTAATCATTTAATAGTATGAATCTATAGTTCTAGTATGGATCTATGAATCTGGTATACTTGATCATTGATCTATTTTTATGATTATAAAGAAAATCAACACATTCACATTGAATTACTGAATTCAGACAAGGGTCATTTTTTAGAGTTTGGAGGGAAAATAACTATTAAAAAATACAAAATTTGCAAGTTGGGCCCACTTTTTACCCACCCTTGCTCATGGATTCATCCGGATTTACACAAGATACTCATGCTGTTACCCGGATTCATGTGGGATCCGTGCAGGATCCGCCATACTCCTTGTGGATCCATCTGGATTCACAGGCTGTGGATCCCGACAGATCCATAGGCAAGATCACAGATCCTGCCCAGATCCTCACGAATCCATGCTCGAATCAGGATCTGCATTGGATCCGAATCTGAACCCGGCCCATTTCAGGTGAATCTGATAACTAATCTTGGAGTGCAAAGTTTCCCAATCTCTAGGATAAGATATGTCGACGGTATTGCCAAATTCTTTGCGTAATGTATGTAAATGCTTGTCAACTATTAGGTATGAAAGATTTCCCACAAACAGGGATTAGTACCCATTTCTATTTGTTGGACTGGAGTTTTTGATTTGATATTAGTTAGGGAGTCATCGTGGAGTATATTATATATTTCTTTTGGGCTTATGGTTTAAATTGAATGATATCCTATCTATAAAAATAAACTTCTTTTTCATATTTCTATTTTGAAATGTCTATAACTTAAACCTCAATTACATAATTAGAATCTTGTACTTACAATGTTTACATCTGGCCCTACATAGCTTTATCTTATATGGAAGTTGTTTATCTTTAAAAATGATTATAAACATTGACACATATTATCATACGTTTTCTATTTCTAATAAGAAAATTCAATCCATCATGATTTTATAGTTTTAATTGTCTTTTTTAGTGAGACGCATGATTTAATGTGAGCCATGTTCATGTTTGAAAATTGAAACATTTAATACTCTGTTTTTAATCTGCCCGATTCTTTTATTATTTTCGAACTCCTAAATCAGTATAGAGGCAATTCCTGTGGATGTGGTTTGCAATTTCATTCTGGGTGTGAAATTGTTGCAGGAAACTACAAGTCAGCTTGGAGCGCGACTTTGGAGAAACAAATGCTGCAGCCAAGTCTATCCGGTTGTTTGTACCATACTGGGTTTGCAATGATGCTTCCTTGCCCTTGGCATATCGTCTAGTTGAGATTGAACCATCAGATAGTTCAGAGGCAGATACTTTCTTGCTTCCAAAGTCTATTAAAGCAGGAAAGAAAGCATCGGATCAACCATCTAAAACAATAAAAAAGAGAAAAACAAGCTTACACAAAGTTGTCGAAATTCTAGAAGAACTCGAGGATTTGAATGGTATGCCATTAATGCTTTCACCACAGACATATTCCTATCGTTCTGGATTCCTACCTTTCTCACCTCGAGATGAGAAAAATCTATTATCACCACGATTGGGTATTTCAGTGGCTATTTCAAAAAGTAACAGTTACAGCCTTGGCATTTCATTAAGTGATTTTGAAGACAAGGTATGTGAATTTGCCTACACTAACCACCGAAAATGATTGAATCAACTTACTTAGCAATCTCAGTTGTTTGGTATTTGTTTAATATCACTCTGAAGAAATCATTGTTATTTTGACATGTAACCTTTGTTTTTGCATATTATCTTTTTACCATACTTTGATATAAATATCTTGAGAACATTGTGTGCACCAAATAATGGTTAATTCCATTTTCTAAAACCAATTTACAATGCAGGAACGAGTTGATGTGAACGCAGCAAATTCAAATGGGGAATATTATAAACTCTCAGCTTTCCTGGACATGGCATCTGAGAGAACTAAGGTTTTGTTTGTCAACTTCTCATTGTTTAGCTGTGGTCCCCAATAAATATGGGGCAACATGGATATTTTTCAGCTTTTATCAATATATTGCACTTATATTATGCTTTTGTACTTTTTTCCCTAAGATAATGTGTGGGATGAACTCATTTTCATGTTATCGAATCAAGAAGCTTGTGCACGCCCTTTTGTGGCTAGATCTGTTCAAGACAGCACACAATTCCTGACCCAATAACGCATTTGATCAAGATGAAGAATCTTTGAACTATAACAGTTTTTCCCTGATAATTTTAGGCATTTTGAAACAGCCAGAGGCCCAGAAGTATTTAAAATGTGGTTGCTTGCCACATTCTAGGCTGATTTCTGCCTATGGAGTGTTGTTACTGTTACAAGGATGGATATAGTACAATTTAAGCTGGTCTTCATTTCAACGAGAAGCCATAACTCACAAGTAGACTAGATATACGTCTTCACAAATTTCAAAATTATATTTTCTGGTATATAATTATAAAAATTCTCTGTCAATTCCTGGAAGTTTATGGAAACATGTATTGGATGGTGCACAGTCAGCCTCATTACAAACATTTAGCATCTATCTTTTGTGATGTTTATTAGAGTTTCAGTCTGTGATAGAGTATTATGCTGTCTTTATGGAGATAACTGTGCAAATTATTTTAACATCATTCTAAAAATATGTATTCAGTTTTCTGTAAAGCTCGGATATGAAACTATAATTTATTTTGACTTTTGAAGCAAATAATGCATACAGATGCCTCCAGATGATTTGGCAAAAATTGCCTAGCTCAACATCAGATTTGGTGTATAACAATGATCTCAACTGGGGCCTCTCTTTACATAATTAAAAAATAATAAGGAACCACAGATTGAAGGAAAAATTCTTCCTTTTAATAGGATTCTTTACTTAAAGCTAGACTCACAGTTGTGGTCTACATAAGAGTAGCATCTATTGATTATGATCAAGTTGAACCTTGATAGTCATCGGTTACAGCAACTGCTGTATAATATTGCTTAGATCTAAGATTATGCCTGATTGAGAATAGAACCCAACACAAGAACCATAGATGAATTTTAATTTGGAAGTAGCTAGTAGGATAGATGGGGAACAGCAGGATTACTAGGGCTTGTTAGAATTTTCAAGAAGCTAGTATAAAAGTTGATGTTTGGAATGGCGGGAAGACCTGATTTCTTGATGAGAGAAATGCTGTTTTATTATAAATCTTTGTTGGTCACTCTCATAAATAAGAGATGCCTTATTGATATCTATGAAGTCTCTTATTTATGTGTTCTGATGAGATTCAATTTTGCAGGTGGTACATTTTCAGCCCCACACGTTGTTTGTCAATAGAACTGGATATCGACTCCTTTTGCAGCAATGTGGAGTTGATCATATAGAATGGATTTATCCTACAGATCCTCCAAAAACTTTTTTGTGGCAATTGGTATCTGGAAAGGAACAACTACAGGTTAGTTGAATTGTGAAATACATGATAGATAAGTGACACTGTAATATTTCAGTTGAGTTGAATATTTATTTCAAGACATTTACCTCTCTATTAGGAAATGCTCAACAATACCATTTTGGTGGCTACAGTTGTAGATTTGATCCTTTTGATTTTCTGTCAGATCTCCATAGATGGATACAAATGGAGTCATCCTTTCAGCATTGATAGTGAAGGAATAATGCATATTAGCTTGAGAAGTGAGGAGAGAAACCAGTTATATCTTAGAGGGGAAATTCAAAATGGAGTCAAAGATTCACGATATCTTGTTGTTTTTCGGCATGCTTCTGTGTCAAGTTCTTACAGGTCATATGATAGACTCAATTATTATGGGGTTTTTAAGTTGATTCCTTCCTGAATATTTGCCATATGATTCTCTAACTGAGCTCATTGGGTGATTCTTTCTGTCTTTTTATGCAGGATTGAAAATAGGTCTGCAGTTTTGCCCATTCGTTTTCGACAAGTAGGTGGAGATGATAATTCATGGCAGTTCCTTCAGCCCAGCTCTGCCATATCATATGCCTGGGAAGACCTTGATAGAGAAAGGTTGTTAGAAGTTCTGGTGGATGGGGCTGATCCAAGAAAGTCTTCTAAATATAACATTGATGAAGTTGCTGACCATCAACCTATGGCCACTGAAAGTGGGCCTGTGACAGCACTTCGTGTTACAGTTTTGAAAGAAGGCACCACCAGAGTGGTAAAAGTAGCTGATTGGATGCCAAGCAATGAAAATTTGGCAATTGTTCCTGTTGGCATGCCAATAACATCATCTTCATATGAACAGAGCTCTCCAGTTGTGGGCTCTGATGACCAGTTCCATATCATTATTGAGCTTTCAGAGTTTGGACTGTCTGTTGTTGATCATACTCCTGAAGAACTACTCTATTTGTCTGTTCAGAATCTCATCATGTCATATGCCACTGGTCTGGGTTCAGGAATTAGCCGGTCTCTCTCTCTCTCTCTCTCTCTCTCTCTCTCTCTCTCTCTCTCTCTCTGTGTAGATGTTCTACATATAAAATATGTAAGCCTTAATTTTTATAATTTGAAACTTCTATCAATTGCAATCATACAACTGCAGGATGAAATTCCATTAGTTTTTTACACGTATAGGTGATGGCAATGATTTCATATTATTCTATCTTTCAATATGAGTAGAAACTGCTTTACAATGGTACCGACAGAAGTATTTAAGCTTAAATTTCAGGATAGATATCAATTAAGAGCTTTGCAAGACAATAACGGACACATTGATGGAGGAGAATAATTTGTGGTTCAGTAATTCATGTTTGCAATGCTTGTATTATACTGATATGTTCTGACATTTTTATAACCTTGTGAGATTTGTGAAATTATTTGCAATAATGAAAATTGAGAAAATTACAGGATGTGCGACAAACTTCTCTCACTATATCCTCTGTGTGTGTGTGCGCGCGGATAGATGTTCTACATATAAAATATATAAGGCTTATTTTTTATCATTTGAAACTTCCATCAATTGTCATCAGACATATGTAGGATGAAATTCCATTATTTGTTTACATGTACAGGTGATCACAGTGATTTCATATTGTTCTGTCTGTCGATATGAGTAGAAACTGTTTTATACTGGTCTGGACAGAACTAGAAGTATTTAAGCTTAAATTTCAGTATAGATGTCAATTAAGAACTTTGCAAGACACTAAAGGAAACATTGACGGAGGAGAATAATTTCTGTGGTTCAGTGATTCATGTTTGCAATGCTTGCATTAGACTGACAAGTTCTGACATCTTTATGACCTTGTGAGATTTGTGAAAATATTGCAATAGTAAAAATTTAGAAAATTACAGGATGTGCAACAGACTTCTCTCAGTATATCTCTATTTTGGTGGACAAAAAGAAATATAAATAAAAATCATTTGGACTTTTAAGCATATGCATTTTCAATCAAGAGTTGGAAATCTAGATTAAGTTCTGGTAGGCCCATTAATTCGGCTGGATGTGGTTCTTAAAATATTTTAAATACAAGTGGAAAACAATAATGTGTAATAACTAGGTTAATCCTTTGAAGGTCTCTTTCTCATTAGTAGTCATTGCTTGTATGATCAGTTATTAAATACTACATTAAATCTTGAAATATCTAAAATTGTTGCAGCATGGAATCACCAATTGCAAAAGAAATGAAGGATTGACTGAGCTATAATAGTATAATTTGATGGTTGACAAGGCAATATATTGGCCAAAGGTTTTGAAAATGGGGTTAGCAAGCTAAGAAGATGGGTCATGGAAGGAATGAATGGACTAGCGAGTAATGCATGCAGTTGATCCAACAAAAAAAACTGATATCCAAAAATATTGTGAAATGGAAATTCCAATTTGTTATAAGCATAATTTTTTGATGCCCACTTTGGCAATGACTAAGACACTTGCAACATGTACCATTATGAATTTGGGGCCTTTCAAATACAAACAATAATATGTGAAATATCAAGAAGTCAGAGGTATCTTCTGCAATAAGAAAAAGGTAAGCCATTTTTTCATCAGTTACGAGAACATTTTCTAAGAGAAGACAGGTATATAAAATAAACAAAATTGTGCATGCCGAAAGGAAACACAAAAGAAGTCCACACTTGGGTTCTAAAGATGTTTGTTACTTTTGTGAGGGACGTAGCAAGCTTTATTTGAGGACATGCATTGTGCCAAATCCCAAAAGGAAGAAAGTGGAAGTTTGCAACTGCTTTCTTTGTGGATAATCTAATATTATGTAAGGAAGTGTCTATAGATTGCTACATCTAATCAATTAAATGCATGAATTAATAATAAAGATGACAATGCATATTAGATACAAGAGTAAAGTATGCCTTTATTTGCACAGGAAATTATTGCAGAAGAAAACCATAAACACTTAGCCAAGGATTAGAGTTGATCCAATTAGATCATACTACTTTCCTTCATGAAAAACGATATATTTGAACTTGAAGTACCCAATATCTGCCAAGATGACCACCATCACTAAGCAATTGATGTGCCCATGCCACCAAGCCCAAATTAAAACCTTTAGAACCACATAGAGCATCATGGTGGACATCATTTTTGTGATCTTTAAAGAAGAAAAGTCTGAGAATAGAGATTTTGGAGTGTTTAGCTAACATATAATATCAAATGAGAAGTAAGGTGTTTGATAACTGATTGTCGTGCAACGAAGAGAATGGTAAATGATATTGTACTATGAAGAAAGCATGCCACCGAATAGTAAAGGAAAATCCTGCTAAATGATTGAGTTGGTATCATTTGGGCTCTGGTGTAATATGCCTCCATGCCAGGAAGTGGTGGTACTTCTGTGCTAAGAATGGAGTGAGTTGTATAGTGTGTAGGGCCAATCATATGACTAACCGAAGTTGCTGGAAAGACAGTGTCCCATGATCAAATAAAATTGCCTTCTTTGCAAGCTGAATGAAACCTGTCCTTTGATGTGGACCTAACAGGACACGAGGGAAAATTGTGCCATTTTACAATCAAACTTGGATGCAGAGAGAGTGGAAAGAGCTGTATAGTAGGCAATGAAGAGTGGACCAAGGAAGTAACTTTTTGTTTGATGGTTGTTTGTAGTGTGATGAAGGGGAGGAATGCTGAATGATATTGTACTATGTAGAAAACATGTTGAATGCTATAGGATTCTGAATGCTGACAAATGATGAAATTGGTGTGGTTTGGAGTGATCTCCCTTCGTGCAAGGAAGAGATGGTGCCATTGTGGTAAGAATGGAGGGAGTTTTTAAAATCGATTATATACATCATTAAGCAATTTAAACTCTTCTTTGAAGACGACCTTTAGTGTATCCCATGTATTCATGGAGGGTTGGTCAATTTGTGTATGCCAATCAATTGCTACCCCTCAAAAGGTGGCTGGAATATTGCAGCCAAAGTGCCTTATCGTCTTGCCCATTTGCTGAGGTAATATTTTCAAAAGAATACCAAACAATAGGATGAGATGTTTTCAATACTAAAGAAAACTACACAAAATGGTTTGTAATACAACATATTCATCTTAATTTGCATTCTGCTTGAGTTTCTTACTGGAGATCCCACGTGATGCCATTCTTGAGCAACAAAATTCGTCAGAGTTGCAAAGAGCTCAGATCCCATAAATGTATGAAATTTACAGAGAATGATGAAACAGAAAATGGATATGTAAATATAATTTAGAGGATAAATCTTACTTACCAAAACTGCATGGACATATGCAGACATTTAACAGAAGTAAAATGCAAAACATGACTACATTAGATCAACCCATATTTCATAAACATGGGGAATGATTTGATTATACTTCAACAAAGACAGGCTTCAATGGAAACAAAAAGTTATTCAACCGATTTGAGCAATCTGCCTTTTTATATGCACATTTATTCAGTTGTCAATATACAAAATCTGAATTGGAGGACATATTCCAAGGTTGAGAGCACAATATTGCAAGGAAAGTAAAACCAACAAGGTGAGTTGAGTAATACTTATTCATGTGTTACAGTGAGTGATAAGGAAAGGCCAAGTTGTTGTCACCTGAAAGATTGTGATGGAAACATTTCCTCATTAGTTAGACTAAATCCTGGGGTTGAAAGCCTCTCCCTGAGGTAGGTGTGACAGTAAATGGATCCTTTATATAGAAGCGATGAGAAAAATAAAGAGCAGAAAATAAAGAATATTTATTAGATTTATTGACGCTAAAGCATTATACCCCAGATTAAATGACCTAGATTTACTATTACATGCCAAAATAAATTGTTTTATTTACATTTGTGCTTGCAGTCTGATGGAGATGTAAATCTCATAAACGTCAATACACTTTAATTTTGCTCCATGGGTCATACATTTATATACATTATTTAAGATCTTGCCTTTAAAACATATTCTCCATTTTTTTGAATTTTCTGAATCTAGTAACCTGTTGAAATTTTGGCCTTTAGTTAATAAAATTGTTTTTTATGTTGATTCCTCCCAAAATAAAATGTCTGCTTTTAGCGAGGTATTTGTTTTACAAATGTACACCCAGAATTTGAATTTATTTGAGAGCACAATAGCACTAAATAATAATATACTTTTCAGGTTCAAATTACGATTGGATGGATTTCAAATTGATAATCAATTACCATTAACACCGATGGCAGTTTTGTTTAGACCACAAATTGCCACCACCCAGCTTGAGTTTTTACTGAAGTTCACAGCTGTGATGCAAGATCACGGGTCACCAGATAATTATTTGTACCCCTACCTTGGTTTACAGGTATGGTTAATGAAAAGACAAGCTATTTATTTTTCACTGTTAAGAACATAAAATATGAAGACTAATAGAGCTGGGTCATATGCCATCTAATCTTAATAATGTTTTTTCACCAATATTTGTAAATTTAAAATCAATATTGAATGAAGACTTAGTATTTTGAGCTTTTTCAGGGTGCAAGCTCACAGAATGTCTTGTTTATGGTTAAAATTCATGAGCCATTTATCTGGAGACTTCACGAGATGTTTCAGAAACTAAATATTGGGAGACTAAACAGCAGCCAGACAACTGATGTGGCAATTGATCCTATTATACGGATAGGGTATATTACAACTATTCATTTGAACTACAATGAATTCATTCTATTTTTATAGTTATCATTCTGTACCTTTGATGATAAGGAAGTCTTATGCATCCTTAATTGCATTAGTTATTTATAATATTTTTCACTATTCTGGGCAATTAATATTTTTCTGATTTTCTGTCTTTTGCATCCTAAAAAAGTCTTCTGAATATGCCTGAGATCCGATTCAAAGTATCATTGGCGATGTCACCAACACAAAGGCCAAGAGGAGTCCTTGGCTTCTGGGCTTCTCTTATGACTGCCTTGGGGAACACTGAAAACATGCCAGTGAGTTTGTAGAACCTAAGCATCCTTAATGTTTTGTAGCTTGATGATAATTGACAACCTTTACTTGTTTAATAGAATATCAAATATCAACAGTATGCTATGAAGGCAGCATGCTTTAGTTCCATGGCCTACATAGGCATATCTATTGTGGTGATTCTATCACTATGTCTAAATAATGGAAGAATATCTTTCTTATCCTTTTTCCCTACAATAACAGGTTCGAATTGCAGCTCATGTACATGAGAATATTTGTATGCGTCAAAGTCAGTTGCTTGCTGCTGCTATATCAAGTGTTCGCAAAGATCTTCTTAGTCAACCCCTTCAATTGATCTATGGTGTTGATATTCTTGGCAATGCAAGCAGTGCTCTTGGGCACATGAGCAAAGGTGTTGCTGCATTGTCAATGGATAAGAAGTTCATACAAAGTCGCCAGAGACAGGTAATTTTTTTAGCATTATGCTGTCTGTCATCTCCTTTTCTTGTCATGCCATTGTTTGAATTGGTATGCTTTAGAGGTGACTTCAGAAAGAAATTCAATCAAAATGCAAAGGCTGGATTTTATTTTTTATTTTTCCAAGGAGGTTGGACAATGCCTTGATAAATCACCAATTTCGTAAAATTCTCAGATCAGTTTTGATTGTTAATTGATTTCATGCTATAGGATAGCAAAGGATCAGTTGAAGACATTGGTGATGTTATTCGAGAAGGTGGTGGG
Source organism: Cupressus sempervirens (assembly GCA_028749045.1). Lineage (NCBI taxonomy): Eukaryota > Viridiplantae > Streptophyta > Pinopsida > Cupressales > Cupressaceae > Cupressus > Cupressus sempervirens. The sequence continues at coordinate 766,103,865 of CM053783.1, read as the reverse complement.
GCTTTTGCCAAAGGACTAATTCGTGGAGTTACAGGCATTGTTACAAAGCCACTTGAAGGTGCTAAATCTTCTGGTGTTGAGGGTTTTGTTCAGGGTGTTGGGAAAGGAATCATTGGGGTAGCAGCCCAGCCAATGAGTGGGGTTCTTGATCTTCTGTCAAAAACAACAGAAGGTGCAAATGCTATGAGGATGAAAATCGCTGCAGCAATTACTTCTGAAGAGCAGCTCCTTCGGCGCCGACTACCTCGAGCAATTAGTGGGGACAATGTCCTGCGGCCATATGATGAGTATAAAGCTCAAGGGCAGGTAAGGATTTGTGTTTACACCCTTCATTGTGTTACAGTTATTTTTCACGTGCTTTTCTAATGTAATTTTGCTTCTGGATGATGAACAATGAAAATAATCAGTTTCATTTTCTGTGAATAGATTATCGAAAAGCTGTTCTAGATTAAGCTTGTAAACAAATATCAGTTCCATTTGTTCAACACAAACACGTTTTTAAATTAATGTCACTGATGATAGAATGACATTATGGTTCAGAACTTTTTAATTTTTAACATCCCTTTGATTTTGTCTATTGATATTGTAGTCCATGTTTACTGTCAAATTTTTGAGAGAAGTAGAAATACAGATTCTAAGCAGTAGCACTAGTTTTTCATTTAATTGCAAAAGTAGACAATGGTGCAGCAATTAACCTATAAAGCCACGAAGCAATTAGCATTGTTTCATAAGACTTCAGTTTCTGTATTTATAGGAAAAAATGTATGTGTAATTTTTGCATATTACGTGAATCCATAACATTCTTCTCTCTTATTTTGTCTGGAAGTATACTGGATATTTCTGTTCTTGTACATTTGCATTGTGTAAGATAGCCTGGGATTTATTCCTTACCTTTCTTATTTTTATTTTTTCTGTTGTAAGGTTCTGCTGCAACTCGCTGAGCGTGGTGCCTTGTTTGGGCAAATAGATTTTTTCAAAGTCCGAGGCAAGTTCGCCTTTTCAGATGCATATGAAGATCATTATAACCTTCCAAAAGGAAGAACTGCCATAATCACTCACCGGAGAGTAATGTTGTTACAAGTATGTGTATCAGTAGATTCTCCTTATCTTTGCTAGAAATAACTGTTACAGTTTCATGAGATTGGCTGATATTACAGTGGCCATCTTACACATTCATTCACTATGGCTGCAGAGTCCAACCTCTATTGTGCAGAGAAAATCTGATCCCTTGAGAGAGCCTTGTACTGTAGTATGGGATGTAATATGGGATGATTTGGTGTCAGTGGAATTAAGGAATGGGAAAAGGGACCCACCCGGTTATCAACCTTCGCGGGTGATCCTTAATTTACGACATTCATCTCAGGATTCTAGAATATTTGAATCCAAAGAAACATTTCGTGTTATCAAATGCCATCGTGAATCCCGGCAAGCTGAAGAAATATTTACTGCAATTCAGCAAGCTAGAAATACCTATGGGTCCAATCGTTTGGGTGTTCAGTCTCAGGTGCATTTTTCTTTACCTAAAATTGAGCTATAAATACTTATTGGGTCCAATTGTTTAGGGGTTCGGCCTCAGGTGCATTTTTTTGTTCAACTTAAATTCATACTTTCATTGCACTGATTCTCTTATTGTGAGTTGCTTGTATAATACAGGTAATGGAGAAGAAAAAGGTAAGGAAACCATATGCAGGTGTCAGTGCTGGTGCAGGAACTGGAGCATCATTTGGATTTTTTACAGGAATGGTGGCACCAATTACTCTTCCTGTCACCACAACTTTTGGTACTCTTTTAGGAACTGTTGCAGGACGATCTATATTTGACAGAGGTGCAGATTCATTGTCAAACTATGATACAAGACATGCTCAACAGAAAGACACGGAATACACTTTGGCTTTACCAAGCTCATATGGCGATTCTGCCAGTGGAAAGTTTATAAACAAGCTAACTCTTGTTTGGTCTGACAAGGTTGGTTTCTCCAGGACATATTTTGCAAATGCAGAAAAATGATATTTTTTTAGTAAAAGTTTGTGTATTGAACACTCTAACTTACACCAACCACTTGAACTTGGAGGACCAATTATTCTTTAGTGTTATTCTAGATCAGCATTATGTGGTATATTAAAGTCTACTTTTATTTTCTGAAACAGAAAACGCACTGGAATAGAAATTATCAGATTTCAATATGGCGACCGATTTGTCCAAATGGGTATGCCTGGATTTCGTCTCTTCTACTTGTCTATTCTTTCCATCATTTCAATGGAGCTTCACAGTTTGATTTATTGTTTTTGTCACAGTTATTTCTACTGGTGCTGTTAGCAAACATTGAATCCAAGCAATATTTTGGTTTTCTTTAGAATGCTATCCTAGCCATCTCAGCCTATTCCTACTTTTGGCTCTTGGCTGTGTTTTCTAAGTCTGACAAATGAGAATTGAAGTGACCCAGTTTTCCAAACAGCGAATTTGTATTAGAGGCTTTGTTGCATTAGTCGGTACATTTTGTTCTGTGGCTGGTGGCTGAAATTCCTCTCCTCTTAGGACAATTTTAACTGTTCCAAATCTAACATAATATAGATGAAATCATCTTCAACGGGAACACGGTGATGGAATTCTCAATATTTTATCCATATAATCTTTTGTTGCTTAATAAATTGAATCTTTTATCAATCTACATGAAAGCTATTGCCAAGTAAAAAAAATCTCAATAATCATACAAACCCACAAGTTTGTTTACTTTATTTATAAACAGCAATTCTTCCCACTGATCTTAATCTATTTTAACCTCTAAAATAGATTGACACTAAAAGTAGTTGGTTCTTAGGAGAGGTTATATTATTGTACGGTCTGGAAGGATATTGTACACTGTATGACTATTAGGGGAGGAGTGAATCCCATACGGACAAGGAGGGAAATATACGGATATGGAGTACGATCACCGTATGGCCTTGGAAGTGGACATTGCACAGCCTTGGAGGTGGACACTGTACGGCCGTACAATCGACACATGGGTACACCGTACAGTAAGAAAGGCAAGCAAGAAAGATAGATAGAACATTGTACGGCCTTAGATACGGCTAGCAAGAGAAGATGAGGTACTATACTATACGACCTAGAGTTAAGAGCATCTAACAACAAGCAAAGGACGACCATCGTACGATCGTACGGCTCACACAGAAAAGGCAACACTTGAAACACAACCACCATATGATACAGAAGAAGGGTGATAGGAGGTTCTCTTAAAAAGATAAAAAAATAAAAAGATGACAAATCAAAACAGTTCATAATGAATAATGCATGGTGCCGAAGGGAAAGACATAAATAGGTAGTGAAGAAAACATAAGCATTTGGCTGAAAGAGTATGGGATCATATAAGATAAGATAAGATAATGATATTAATGTCCAACAAAAGACCAAGAAGAGGTCTATGGGACTGAAAGATTACAACAAAGGCAGAGCAGAACCCAGTAGGAGCACACAAAGGTGTCCGGAGACAAACAACAACAACAAACAAATACAAGCAACAGAATGCAGAGACCGGGAAAGCACTAGGAGGCTTTCTTGGGCGAAAAGAAATCTGTCACAGAATGATACACGTGTCGATGCGTATAGGTACTGCACTGTCTCCGACCTGTCCTAGAGGAGTGTTGCTGGTGCAAATAAGCAGAACAAGATCTGACGCATCTAGAAAGCTCACTAGGCCGAATAGAGCTAGAGGGCCTTTTCACACCATGTAAGGGGGGTAGTGGTGTGAAAAAGGCAGTAATGAGCTGAGTAGAAGAGTGTCAGTGTGGAAGCAGAGTCTGAATCATGCTATCCCTGAGCATAGTGGCTTCCCGAAGATACAGTGGAAGGCATATCTGATCATAATAGTTGAAGAAATCATAGAGAGAGAAGCACTCTTTGAACAAACAAAAGAACCTACCTTTGATCTCATAATAAATAGGGCATCGAAAAAGAAAGTGAGCCTCATTCTCTACCTCCCCTGAGGTACAAAACAAACAGGTTTGCTCCTCCTTGTTAATATGATGATCCAACTGAGCCCGAAGACGGTGAGAACCAACTCTGAAAGAACCTAAAGAGATCTGTAAGGCATGAGACCAATGCCGTGAGAGATAGCTAGGTCGGGCAATAATCCCATCTGAGATCTCCAAAAAGTGTGTCACATAAAAAGACATCCGTGGGCATAACCCACCCAGAGGGTTAACCCAGGTAGCAATAATGTAACATCTATAGATATCAAGGTGAACATACTCATTTAACTCCTGCTGAGAAGGGAGAAGATGAGCAGGCGCATCCAAGGAAAACTGAAAAGGGGGCAGACAGTCAATATCGATCCCAATTGAACTCAGCAAAGAGGAAACCTGTGCATACCAACACCGTGCACGAACACTAGATTCAGCAGCTACCATGGAAACCGAAGAACAATAAGCTAAATAGGAGTAGCGATCACGGTCCCCAGCCATATCGGCAAATCCACGAAGGCAATGAAGAAACCAAACTAAGTCAAAAATGGCCGTGAGTCTAAAAGGATGAGCCCCAAACTCAGCAAGAATGATACTGTGAGGAGTAGACCTATGACATTTGATAATGCGCTGCAAGAACAAGTCTAGACCCGCCCAATCGAGGCCCAATCAGAGCTAAGTAGAGAGGGGTCCCAAACCATAGAGCCATAAAGAACAGTTGGACAAACAAGAGCATCTAGGAGAGATAGCTTAGACAAGGTATCCTGAAAGTGATGTTTGAAGAACTGTTTCTCAAGCAAAGCAAGAGAACCCATACCCTTATTAACTCTGGGCTGAATAGCAGGTCTCATACTAAACCGCGGTCTAGAAAACATAACCCCCAGATACATATAGGATGAAGTAATCTCAATCTCCTAGCCCCGAAACATAAAGTGAAGATGAGAGGTTTTTAAACAATTAAAGACCATGATCCGAGTCTTACCCAAGTTAACCACCAACTGTCTCTGATCACAAAATAAAGCCAATCTATCGAGAAGTCTCTGTAACCTATTAGGAGAGGAAGCAAGGAGAACAATATCATCTGTAAAGAGAAGGTTGAGATCAGAATCTGATTAAGATAACAACCATCTCCTAGCAACGAAGACTTCAAGAGGAAGTCCTCCAACTCATCAATATATAACCCAAATAAAGTAGGAGAGAGAGGACACCCCTGCTTAACCCCAATAGTACTATAGATTAGATCCAAAAAGCCATTAGGAGTCCTAAATCTGCCGACCACAGTGTCTATAATCTCATAATAGTGATACGCAGCATCTCAGAAATACCAATTTTCCTAAGTCTCTCATACAGAGCCACCCTAGGAACAGAATCAAAAGCTTTGCAAAAATTGACAAAGCAACAGTACACCTTTTCTGATCTATGTCTGGCCTCCTCGATAATAGCCCGTAGTGTGAAGATGTGATCCATAGTCTGATAATCCGCTCGAAAGCCAGCCTGCCCTCTAGCCCTACAACCAATCCTAACGAGCTTCGCATATAACACAGTATTAAGAGCTGCAGCATATAGTTTGGCAAAAGTGTGCCCAATCATGATGGTTCTATAGTTCCTCGGATCAGAAACAGGCCCGATCTTGTGAATGGGATGAATCAAGTGCCTAGACCAGGAAACCAGAAAGCTAGACTGGATCACTCTATTAAAAAGAATAGAGAGATAAGGACCCAAAACTGATGTTCCGAACTTGAAAAGTTCGTCCTAGAAACCTTCCTCATCAGCAGCTCTACTACACTTAATGGATCTGATAGCCTCAAAGATGTGGGAAGGGGTGAAAAGGCGAACGAAAGGAGGCAAGGGGGGTTGAATGGAAGGCTACCCAGGAATGTCATAAAGAGCTATGGTGTGCAAAGTAAGGGAGTGAAAGTCAAGGGTGGAAGGCGGAGAGGGATGCTGGGGGAAAAGGGTATGCCAAAAGAGCTGGGGATTACGAATCAGCATGGAGCAAAGAGATTTACACTTTGAGGCAGTAAAGCTACACTTCTTACTTCGAAGCAAGCAGAGATAAGACGAGTGAATACTAGCAAAGTCAGTGGAGTGAGCCTTAAAAGCAAAGCGCATAGCATGATGAAAGGATTTGCAGTCCGAATCGAACCATTGGTTCATGGGGCAAGTATTACGGCGCTTGTTGCGGAGGAGCAAGGGAGGGCAGTGAGGGATGGAAAGAGTGGCAGACTTAAGGATAGTCGACGTGAGCAAGTCAAACATGGAGGTGGCCTCGCACAAATCAGAGAATCCCGAAGGGCTAAGGAGTCTGGAAAGATGAGCGGAAAAGAGCTCATAGTCACCATCAATGAAATGGAAGTGAATGGGCAAGCGAGCGGTGATAGAAGGATGATGGGGTGACATGAGCGAGGGTGCAGAAAGAGGGGAGATGCTAAAATGAATGCTGAGGAGAGAGTGATCCGCAAGAGGAAGGTGCAAGATGGTGAAACTGTGAATGCAAGGGATGAAGGAGGGATAGGCAAGAACATAATCCACGACACTAGCACCACCACAATGGGGCCAACAAGTGAAGATCTCAGAACTAGGGAAGCAGGGGAGGCCGTTTAAGATCACCAAACCAGAAGACACAAAACTGCAACAAATATCTACCATATTCGGATAACGGCCCAAGGGCATCCTCAGAAGATCTATGAAGCCCTAAAGAAGTAGGATCAATCTTGGTGGAGCATATGGAATCAGAGCGACGATCATAAAGTGGAGTTTGCAGTACTTTGGTTCTCGCATTGATATCCCCAAGAATAATGATGTCCCCTAAAGCAGCAAACTGAGAAATAGTCTCGCAAAGATCAATAAACAGATCACTGTCATCGATACCATGAATAGCATAGTGAGAAGCGGCTAGTGGAAAGTAGCAAGCAGCCAAGTAGAGATCTCTCTGATGATAACACTTACGATCAATGCGGACCCACATAAATTTGGCAAACAAATCTGAGTGTATGATAGAAGTGCTACTAAAAATATCATCCTTAATCAAACAAGCCACACCCCCCGAGCCTCGAACGCCTCTCGAGACACGAAACTCCTCCCTATAAATGGATAACCACTGAAAACCTATGACACTTGGCAGAGGACGCACAGGACTCTCGTGAGTCTCCGATATGACAAGAATATTAGCGGAACCCACAACATCAAGAAGAAGACCAGGTAAGGAACATAAAGATGCATTACCATTCGAGCAATTAACAAGAAGGGAGCAAGTGGGGGCCTCCCTCTTGTCTGATTGCTAGTGGGACCGTCATTTGGCCTTGGGGGCCTACCTCTCTTGCCAAACACTTGGGGGGGAATTTTTAATAACTGCTCTCAAATTTCTGATAACCGCCCATTTACCATCCTGCCTTGCTTTAGCAACAATACCGCGAGCATGTTTGAGCTCTGCAACTTGTGTCTTCGTGAGATCTTCATCCAAGAAGATCTTTGAAGGAAGGGAGAACAACTTCCTGTTAGCACGGAGAGCCTGAAGCCTATCAGCAAGTGAAAAAAACTGATAAAAAGGACATCCCCATGCCCAAACCAGCACCTGTCCAATGCAATATCGGTAAGACCAAGCTGATCACAGAGGAAAGAGCATCCCGCTGTAAGAGGATCATGAGTAGAGGGAAATCCATGAACCCGCAGATTGAGCTCACGAACATGTCTCACTCGCTCATCCTCAATCTTACCTTGCACCATTTTATCAATACTGGCTAGAGGTTGAGAATCTAAGTTACTACAAAGGTATGCCCATGACTTGACTTTCTGTTCAGTATCCGAAATAAGGGAGGAGTGTTTAGCTGCTATGACGGATTGCTGTTCTTTAATGGCATCAAGACCCTCCAATTGAGTGATGATAGAACTGATATTGGTTTGCAAACCCACTGTCTCATTAGCAAAGGTATTAGAGAAACATTGAAACCGGTCCGTATTGGAGGTGGTGGCACACTTGAGTTCGGAAATTGTGATAGCAAGGGAGGAAACTTGTTCTCTCAGCTGAGCATTGTCGGATTCAAGTTTAGAAATTCTGTCACACAACCTCTGGCACTTGTTAATCTGTTGGCTCTGAGTTGAGCTCGAATCAATACTGTCTGCCATAACCAACCAAGGAGCAATATCACAGTAAAAATGCAGAGAGCATTCGAATCACTGCTAGCCAAACCATAAAAACCCTGCTAGAAAAAGTAGCAAAGATACCAGCAAGAAAAACTGACCCAGATCAGATCACGTGTGAAGAAGACACACACACGAAGGGCAGACGGGTAACATATATGTCAGAGTTCCAGGAAGAGACCAGGACCACAAACACAGGCACAACCATGGGAATGCAGGGACAGTATGGGCCCAGCTGAAAGAAGACAGAGTCACATGCACAAAAACACGGGATACAACACATGGGCAAAGTAACCCGAGTAGAAGAGAAGGAAACAAACGTTGGGGAAGGAGGGCACACAGCCAGCGGCAAGGAAACACAGAACCAATAGTCACAGAAACCCGTAACAAGGGCACAAGATGACACCCAAAGCAAACCACAACCAGCGCGAGGCAAAGGGCACAGATGCCCACACCAGTGTCCAAGTGCGAACGGAAGGAAACATGTACGCAGAAGACAATCAACGCAAGACATGTTCATGGGAGAAACCATGGTAGCAGGTGGCGGGAAAAGAAATGGTCGCGGGCACAGTTGTGGGCAAGTCGCAGGCATAGTCGAGTAGGAAGAGACCAGGACCACAAACACCCACACCATTGTCCAAGTGCAAATGGAAGGAAACAGAAGAAAATCACAAAAATGATGTGTTCCATGGACTTTTGCATTGCCCCCTAGGCCCCCAGTTAGTTCAGTTATTAGTTGTGGGAAGTGTGACCAGTTGATGAGACCTGGAGCTGCTACTGTCATGGAGTTTTTGTGTGCTAGAGGTGGAGAGAGCACTGGAGCAAGACTTTTGAGAGGGGTGATACGCTTTGAGGCACTCAGAGTAGGTGTTGGACATGAGCTTGTATCGGTGGATGCATAGAGAGCTCGGGAGGAGCTAATCATCCAGTTGAAGATAGTAGAGCAACATTTGGCTTAGTGTACCTAGGAGTTGGAAGCAGAGAAGGCTTAGTGTACCTAGGAGTTGGAAGCAGAGAAGGCAGCATGGGTGGCTATCAAGGTCAGCTTGGCTAGGAGACAGTATTGTGTTACCAGAGGCTATAGATGCAATGTGTTTTGGAGATTAGTTTGGTGCAGGCACGAGACTGATGTGAAAGTGGTGTGATGGAAAAAGATCTATCCTGTTATAGCTAGTCACAGTTAGTGTATTCTATTTCTGTCTTGCATATTTTGTAATTGTCGTCCAGAGACAACTTTACTTTTTGTGGGGATGATGTTGTCGATAAATTCTATATTGTAGCCGACGGGTAGAATAATATCCTAACGGGTGCGTGACGATTGAGTCACTCCTTCAGGAAAGTATATATACACCATCCGGAAGGGACTTTGAATCATGATTGGAATCTTTGTAATGAGCATAATAATATTGTAAGCATTGAAGTGCATATTGCGTATATGAATAAAGTATTTGTTATGTGTTATATCTTACTGTACTATATGCGATAAGTATCTTTTTACCCTGTACGGTAAACAAGAACTCCATTGATATGCTAAAAAGATGGGGACATTATAGTCTGTCCCTTTTGAAATTGCTTGGCCCCAAGTAATCTCAACTCTAGATGCTGCAAAATTTCTTCACTCTCCCAGGTGGCATCCTCTACTAGCAGGTCCTTCCACTTCACCGAGTACTCCTTGATAGTACGTCTCCTCAAATCCCTCTCCCTGAACTCAATGATAGCCTTTGGTACTAAAACCAATTTCCCCTCATCGTCCAAGGGTGGAAGCACTGTAGAAGGAACACTCTGGTGTCCTAATGCCTTTTTGAGATGTGACACATGAAAAATATTATGGACTTTGCTCTCTGCCGGAAAATCCAACTCATAAGCTACCTCTCCAACTCTCCTGATCAACCTAATAGGCCCATAATAATGTGGCTTACTAGCAGTACCATATCACCTACCTCAAAAGTCCACTCAATCTCTTCTGATCAGCATATTGCTTCTGTTGATTTTGTGCCTTAGTGATATTATTCTTAAGAGCCTTTACAATGTCCTAGCTCTCCTGTAATAAGTCTCCAGCACTGGGCACTTTACTATCTGATAGCAACAAATCCATGAAATTAAGTGCCTCATATCCATATAATGCCATGAATGGTGACATCTGGATAGACATGTGATAAGTGGAATTATAACAATATTCACATAGATATGTCCAATTTACCCAAGCCTTCTGTTTCCCTGCTATGTAATTCCTGAGGTATCCCTCCACCCATTTGTTTACTATCTCTGTCTGACCATCTATCTAGGGTTGGAAAACTCGCCAAATGCAAAAACTCGCCAAGCCCCCCAAAAGTTTAATCGGAAAAAACTCGGCGATTTAAAAAAAAAACTCGGGAACCTAAAAAACCGCTGAAATTTAATTAAAAATACATTTATTTTGCAAAATTTAATGAGAAGATGCATCGAATAAGTTAATTAAAGACAATACAAAAGAAAGAAACAAAGTTTAGATATATATAAATGCATAATGCGTAAAAAATTGCATTCTCATGCAGAATGCTCATGGTAGGAAGCAAAATAGTAAATTACTAAATAGTTTCAATCTGTCAAAGTAGAAGTAAATACTAAAAGTCTAAATACATCAATACAATGTCAATCACGTCTTCCTCTTTCCACTTGCACTAGCAGGAAAGCGAGGGGGTCTAGTCTTAGAAGAAGTGCTCCGCACTGGGATAGGGTGTGAGCTACGTGACTGTGAACTTTGTGGTTGTGCCCCCTCGCTCGACGTCCCTACTGACTGGCTCGGCGTCCTAGAAGAGGATGCATCTCCTCCTAATGGTAATGCCTGATCCTCGCTTGAATCATCATCATCCTCGTCCTCATCCTCAATGTCATCCATAGTGAACTGAAAATCAGTGTTAGCCTCCCCCTCCATGGCCTGCCTCTCCAAATCAGCGATCTCATCTAGTGTAAACAATGGACTTGGCTCCTGTGCTGTCCAATCAGAATAAGGATCTATCTCATCTAGATCAAGTGGACCAGGTAGTTCTAAGAGCTGTGCCTTTTTTATGCGCAACTTAAGATTATAGTGCACATAAACAAGGTCATTAAGCCGTTTTTGAGTCATTCTGTTTCTTTTCTTTGTATGGATGGACTCGAATAAGGTCCAATTGTGCTCGCAATGGGATGAGCTACAAGGTTGGGATAGGACTTTGAGAGCAAATTTTCTTAAATTGGGTGTATTGCCACCCCAACTTGCCCACCAAGCATCTGCAAAACAAAATTAAAAAAGTTATAAAGCAATAAAAAAAAAAATCAGAAGCACAACTTATCAATTAGCAAAAGTTTTAAAGTTTGACGCTTTACCTGGTGCTTGAGTAGATCTTGCTCTCTTTGCTAGCATATAAGAGAACAAAGGACCCCTTGATTCCACATAGATTTGTTGTTCGGTCACAATAAGCTCTCTCTCCTCTTCACTTGATATCATTCTCTCAATGTATTTAGAGAGACCTTCCATGACCTCTCCATTAGGATCTGAGTAGGAATCATCAGCCCTAAAACAAATAGAAAATGATATCAAGTCTTACTACACAACCTTAAAAAGTAAAGTAAAATAAAGACTTATTAAAATCCCAACTTCAAGGACAATCAATTATCATAGTACTTGAATTTGGGATTGAGGAAGTAGCCTGCTCCATGAATAGGTTGGTGGAACATATTGTTCCACCTCCTATCAGTTATTTCCCAAATGGAGTCAAATCTGAGACTGTCCCCGTGATAGTAATTTCTAACAGCCTCTTTCGCCCTATCCATGGCCTCATAAAGACCTCCCATTGGGGATTGCTGCCCATCACATGTGCGCAAGACTAGAACCAGGGGCAGAGACATCTACATTTGAAATTTGAAAAATACAAATTAGTTAATAACATAGTAAGTTATGAATTGATAATGAAACTTGAATAAACTAAAAATATAATGAAGTTACCTCCACAATCTCCTTAGCCTTTGCAAAAAAGCTATCATGAAAGACTATTCGTGCCATAGCCTCTCCTTCGGGCTTCTTTGAGTAAGGTGAAGCAACCCAATCAGCACACACAAACATTTGCTTCAAAGCCAATATGAGGTCAAGAATACTTTGCAACGTCAAGAAGACCGTTGCAAACCTTGTCATAGCAGGTCTCATCAAATCTTTGCCTTTAGTGGTTTTTCTCATCAAACTGAGAACCCATGGGTGATTATAGATATATTTCGTGACTCGCCTAGCATCTTCCACAACTGGACTCACCCAATCAAGTTTTCCTATGTCCTCCAAAAGAAGGTCAAGGACATGTGCTTCACAAGGTGACCAAAAAAGTGTGGGATGCCTCTCTTGGAGGATTCTACCTAAAAGATTAGCAAAAAATCAATAATCAGTAACAAACTTTCCATATTTAGTATTTACAAATTACATCAAATCTAAATTGAATAATACCATAGCATTACATTCATGATTCATATTGATTCAAATATAAAAAATTAAATCTACCTGCTGCCACATATGCTGATGCATTATTTGTGATTATTTGGACCACATTCTCTATTCCCACCTCCATGACAACATTCTTCAACATTAAAGCCAATGTGGCTGCATTTTTTCACTTTGTTGGAGGCATCGACAAATTTCCAAAACACCACATCATCTTTGCAAGCAATCAAGAAGTTAATAATGGTTCTACTTCTTCCATCTGTCCACCCATTAGATAAAATGGTACAGCCATACTTCTTCCACTCTTTCTTTTGGTCTTCTATCAACAATGTTGCCCTACCATCCGCTTTGTCAAGCAACCTACAAAATTTAGGTGTAATATTAAATAAAGTGTAAGTGTTAGTAAAAAATTAGGAAATAAATTATAACAATTAAGATTTAAAATATAACAATGAACTAAAGTGAATCACAATTATTTACAATTACTAAATAGTAAAATACTAACCTTCCACTCATATCCTTGCGATTAGGCGGCTTGTACTCTTTGCCTGATATTGTTATTGCATTCACCATATCGACCCAATAGGGACTATGAGTGGCATTCATTGAGATATTGTTGAAAAACCAAAAATCAGCTGTTGCAATATCAGTTTGCTCATGCACCTCCTTAAACCATGCAATGCCCTCTAATGATGGCTGTGCTCCAGGTGTGTTCCTGGGCACAAAATAACCACCTATCCTTGATGGGGATCTGGATGGTGATGATGAAGAAGTAGGAGATGTAGAAGAAGTGGAACCGGTAAAAGAGAAATTTTGTTTGCGGATCCGTGGGCCACGAAGAGATCCTGGTATGTTCTCAAGTGCTTCTTCTTCCTCTTGCATATCAAAAGGAGATCCTTCAGATTCAGCTATGGCTGCCCTCATAGCTAATTTTGCCCTCTCCTTATTCAATTTTTTCTCTTCAGCAGCTGCAAGTAGGGCATTGATGAATCCTTTTTCTTCATCAATTACCTTGAGACAAGGATTTGAGTCATGTTTCTTTATGCTTGCGAGGTGATATTTGAGGCAGTTTATGCCTCCAAAAATAATTCTCACAGGGAATGCATATCACCTTCCCAATATCATTTGGACTTGGAGCTTCATAGGCATATCGCCATGCCTTATCTCTTGCATTTTTAGGCCGAGTGCCTATATATCCAGATGGGCATGGCGTTTGTGGCCACTCTTCTTGCTGGTTTGTCATTTTTTTAATAAATAGAAAAATGAATAAACAAAGTTAGAACTTAGAAGCTAGGGTTTCAAATGATTCAAACTTCAAACTTCTACCATATCCTTAGCAAACAACAAACTTCAACCATATCCTTAGAAGCTAGGGTTTCAAATGATTCAAAATGATTTTAAATGATTTGAAAACATTTACAAACAACAATAAAAACAAAAGAACATTTGTTATAAAACTATAAAAAGTTTTCAAACTATGATAAGATGAACATACCTGGAATGAAATTTGTCTTCTAAAATCAGTTAGAATCCTCTACAATCCACTCAAATCCGCCTTGAATCACTTGCAATCAGCCAAGAATGCCTCCAAACTTTCTTCTCTTCACTCCTCAAGGCTGTAAACAATGCAAATACAACAAAGAATGAGAAAAAACGCACTCACTGCCGCTTTAATCCGTCACAGGCCGCGTTCACTAGTAAATCGCGAGTTTTTCATAAAAACTTGCTGAGTTTTTGCCGATTACTCGCCGAATACTCAGCGAGTTTTTACCAGACTGCCGAGTTTTTAAATCGGCGAGTTAACTGGTGAAAAACTCGCCAAGTTAGGAAACTCGGCGAGTTTTTAAAACTCACCGAGGACTCGGCGAGTTTTTAAAACTCACCGAGTACTCGACGAGTTTTCCATCTATGGTAGCTAGTACTCGGAGTGAGCTCTATCTTGCATAATCTGAACAACTCTTGCCAGAAGTGACTCATAAACTTGATATCCTTGTCGCTAACAATGCTCCGAGGTAAACCATGCAACCTAAATACCTCTTTGAAGAATAAATCTTCCACCTATGTAGTAGTGTATGTAGTGTTGATTGGGAAGAAGTGGGAAAACTTTGTAAGCTGATCTACAACAACATATATAGTCGCTATCCTGAGCTCTCGACAATCCTGTGATGAAGTCCATGGATAAACACTCCTACTTCCTGTTAGGAATCGGAAGTGGCTTAAGCAAATCGGCTGGATAAGAGTGCTACTGTTGATTCTACTAGCAAGTAGGACACTCTCTAACATATTGCAACACCTCATCTTTGAGCCCTTTCCAAGAAAAACACTCACAAATCTACCAGTAGGTTTTGTAGAAACCTGGATAAATTCTCAACACCATCCTCTTCACTTTTGACCCTAGCACCAAATAAATGTGTCCTTTGTAAATGATGATTTCATTTACAAGGGTGAAATCACTGTTCTGGATCAATCCATCTATGAATTCCGATGCCCATGCATCCTTTGCATACTCTACAATGATCAAATGTCCCCAATCCTCTGATATATCGGTCATCAAGCTCAAGTGGGGTCTTCATGACAAGGCATCTACTACTACATTCTGTGTCCCCTTGAAATAGGTAATATCAAAATCATATGTTTGTAATTTACTTACCCATTTTTGTTGCCTATCATTAAGATCTCGCTGCCTTAGGAAATGTTTCAGGCTATTGTGGTCGGTTTTTATGTTGAATTTGCTACCCACTAAATATTGTCTGCATTTGGCCAAAGCATGCATTATGGCCATCATTTCCTTATCATAAATGCGAAGCTCCTCTCAGGTCCCCTGAGCTTCCTACTCTCATAAGCAATCGGGTGTTTGTCCTACATAAGCATCATTCCAACACCTTTGCTAGATGCATCACAATGTAGCTCAAAATGGTTTGCTAAAATCTGGTAATGCTAGCATTGGACAAGAAGTCATCAACACTTTGAATTTATCAAAACACTCCTGTGCCTTAATAGTCCATAAGAAAACTCCCTTTCTCATCAGCTTTGTCAAGGGTGCTACATGCTTGGAATATCCACTAACAAACATCCTGTAGAACCCACATGACACCAAAACTACTCTCAATTGTGTTAGGTTTACTGGAGTAGGCCACTCAATAATAGCATGAATCTTTTCAAGATCCATGCATACTCCCTGAGCACTGATAATGTGATCTAGATATAATAACTTTGATAATCCCAAATCACACTTTGATTTTTTTGCATACAAAGACTCTCTGCTCAGAATGCTCAACACAATGTCTAAGTGTCACACATGCTCATCCCATGTCCTACTATACACCAAGTTGTCATCAAAGAAGACGAACAAAAATTTCCTCAATTGATGCTGAAAAACCCTATTCATTGTGGACTGAATAGTAGCTAGAGCATTAGTTAGCCCAAATGGCATAACTACAAACTCAAAATGACCACAATGACACCTGAATGTTGTCTTCTCTTTATGTTGCTTTGTGACTTGGATCTGATGATAGCCTAATCTCAAATCAATTTTGGAGAAGAATCATGCTCCATGTAGCTTATCTAATAACTCATCAATCCGTGGGATGGGATACCTGTTTTTGATAGTCTTCTTGTCCAGGACCCTGTCATCTATGCACATCCTAAGAGTACAATCCTTCTTTACCAAAATCACAGAAGAAGTGAAAGGAGACTTACTTGGTTTAATGTGCCCCATAGCAAATAATTCCTTGATGGTTTTTTCAATCTCATCCTTCAATCTCTTTCGATGCCTGTAGGGTGTGATCATGACGGGTTTAGCACTCGCCTCTAACTCAATAATATGCTCAATAGCTCTATCTGGAAGTCTACCTAGTGGTATTTAACTGAAAACCTTGTATTGCTTGATTCTCAGTTCTTGTATGTCTGGGTGATATTCTGATTTTTGCTGCCCTTGGGATGGCATTAGAGTGCAATGGGCTGCCCACTCAACTTGGTCATGTCTCAACAAGCTGTCCATGCATCT
Organism: Cupressus sempervirens; assembly: GCA_028749045.1. Lineage (NCBI taxonomy): Eukaryota > Viridiplantae > Streptophyta > Pinopsida > Cupressales > Cupressaceae > Cupressus > Cupressus sempervirens. Next base: position 766,087,316 of record CM053783.1, on the reverse strand, counting down.
GCAAGACATCATCCTAAACCCACTGTCACAAATGGCCTTAAGTATATGGGTCTCCCCCTCTGACTGAAACTTCATCTCCATATCTCTCAAATTGAGAGTGAACTCCCCTATGTCATGTAATCAAGTGATACCCAAGACCAAATCTGTATCACCCATGTTAACAACATAAAATCTGCTTTGAAATCAAAATTGTTGATCTTTAGGGGCAGATCTGTAATCTTCATGTCACATTTGAGGATGTAGCCATCAACTACCCTCACTCGTAGGTCCCCAAATTGCTTTGTCTGTATCCCATGCCTCTCAATCAATTTGGAACCAATAAAATTGTGAGTAACACCTGTATCAAGCAAAGTAATAACTCGCTGACCGCCAATACCCCTCTCATCCTGAATGATCCCTCTTGTTGTACACTAGTGTGACGGGCCTCTTTAAGTCTACCCTCAGTCTTCTCATCACCTATATCATTTGTGCCTTCCTTTTCTTCAAATGATTCTTCATTTTCAAATTGCTGGTTTGAATTTTCAGAATTAGAATTCTCATAATAAATGCACATAACCTTGTTTGCTTTCCCTTTTGGCCTCAAAGGACAGTCATGGTTCATGTCATAGGGTCCTTTACAATAAAAACATAGTTTTTTCTTCTTTAAATCATTCAATGTCTCTCTATCCAAAGGAGCAAATGATTTATCTTTATTTTCAGCCTTTGTTTGATTCCTCTCAGGTTTCTTGAAGAATGGTTTGTCTTTGCTAGATGATGCACCCTTTGATTGAAATTTAGTTATTGGGGCTGCTTGTTCCATACTTCTAGCCTTCTTAATCGCTTCTTACAAATTGAATGGATCAAAGGCTTTTATCCAATTCTTTAGTGGTTCGGATAATCCCCCAGTGAACAAAACAACCAATTTCCTAACCGATATATCTGACACCATAACATGCAACCTCTGAAAGTCACTAATGAAATACTCCAATCCACTTGTCTGTTTTAACTATGCCAACTCCCCGAAGTAGACTTTTGCATCCTTCTTATCAAACCTCTCTACCAACCTGTCCACGAAGTCCTGATATGAAGTCACTTGGTTATGTTGAAGGGTAACCATCCCATGGGACCACCAATCATGTGCAACTCCCTCTAAATGTAGCATGGCATATTTTATTGCCTCCACTTTTGTCATAGGTCTCAGTGCTAAGAAGGTATCAAGCTTGTGAATCCAAGCTTACGCTATCATTTTACTACTCCCATCAAATGTAGTCAACGAAAGCTTCCCTATAGTCCGCTTTAATTCATTGCCCTTGCCACTAGGTCTCTTATTCTGTCTGATGCGGTAGTGTTCCTTCTTTGGTTCACAAACCTCTAAAAAGTCATTTTCTCCCATACCTGCGGTGCCAACAATTCCCATTCATCATTAGCAGCCATAAGGATATCTACAAACGTCCCATCCTTGCTAGCTTTTGTACCAGTTCCTCTCTAACAAAGGTAGGACATGTGGGCCTGTCTGCTGTTTTGGAAAGAGTTTTATGAGCTCTAGGTGATTCCACTGCACCCCTATTATCCCCTTGTTCTTGATTCCGTCTATCTTGTGGATTCATGTGCTCGACCATGATGGTGAGTGCCTGCAAAGCTTGAGCCATTCGCTCTTGTCCTGTAACCATTGCTTTGAAAAATTTCATTGTTTCTTGTTCCTCATTCCTATTGCCTCTTGGTGGTCTATGCTCTGGCCTATCACCCATGGTGTTTGGCTACTTGTCAAAATCTTGTTTCCCATCAAACAAAGCTTGCCTGCGAGTGTAAAATCTGTGAGAGCCAACCCCAAGTGGATGAATGTGATTGCTAAACCCTTTGGATAGTTGGACTAAGCTTTGATACCAATATAATATCCCTTGCCCAAATAGATTGATTTTAGCTGAAGAATATTGTCAAACACTTGTATGCTGCCTTTTTGTTTTTTGATTTTTTTGTGTTCTAGTTTGTTTGGTATAGTTTGATTGATGTTAAAAAATTTAGAATGTTCGCAAATAATATTACAATGCCTCTTACAATGAACTAATATGCAAGTGCAATTCTTTTTGGTATCTTTTTAATGCATATACATGGAAACTAGATATGGAATGCATACCTACAGCCAACTGATATTTTGACAAACAATTGGCATACAACTATTATGCTGATCATATATGCTATCAGATGGACATTTCATCAAACAAATGGTATGCAACATATATCTCCTTTATTGAATTCATTCCCATGTACAATGTTGCTATGAGTTTGCCAAGACAAATGACTACAACAATGCCAAAATCTGATTCTGAATTATCACTTAGAACACCAAAATTATATGCCTAAAATTACAATGCTAAGTATTACTAGTTGCAAAAAGAACTTGATAATAGTGATGCCCAAGGATGGAGATGAAAGTAGCAATAGGAATCAAGCATAAATTTTGTAGCGCGACACTATTTTCGCGTACTGTAGTAGCCAACAATAAATGTATTCTCCAATTTAAGCACAAATAGAACTCCAGAATGATACTCTCCTGAATGCCAAATTCAGTAGATATTTCACCACTTCAGATAGTTGCAACACTGAAGAATTGATGCTCTACAATGGCTAACTGAAATAAAAAACCTTAGTTTCTTCTCCCAAGTTCATATCAAATGCAATTGACAATAATAGGATGATTAACAATGAAGCTCTCGCCTCTATTTATTCTTTTCCTTCACCCTTCTAGAAGGAAATAAAATATTATTTAATTGCACTCTCTAGAAGCTTCCCCCTTTCCAATACAATAATTAGTTCTACTTTAAAAAAATTAAATTAATTAAATATAAAGTCACTTTTTTATTTTAAGTTATTTAATGACTTTATAAGAAATTAATTTATTCAATTTCTCCTTATTTCTCCATTTAGGCTCTGAAGAATGTAAAGGCTAAGAACTCCATTGAGATGCTAAAAAGATGGGGACATTAGAAAGGTAATAATGACTTGCTGTTACACAAGAATAATCTCCTCTAGTGATACACAGAACAAATTAATTGAATAATATATGAGACGTAAACCCAGAAAGTCCAAAAAATGCCGATACTTCTAGCACTCAATCACCATGGGAATATTGTATAATCTTGCTCGAACAGTATGTATACTATTGAAATCATCCAACGCATACCAAGTCACCACAGTTGCACATAGAGGCGAGGAACAATATCAAAAGATGGAAGTCATGCCGTTAATGAGCAACGTCTAAAGTATGAGCCAAATCATCAACTCTTGGTGCCATGACAAGCGACTTATCAATGATAATGCATATGCAATAACACCACCACACACGATGCTAAAGACCATACATGATGGTGCAAAATAACCGAAGATATTAATGCAAGGGGATGACACCTTCCTATAGGCACAAAACATAACAGATAACAGTAAGAAGTGAATAAGAAAAGAACTTGAGCTGAATAAACATGTCATGAAATGAAGCAAGAACCAAACACAACAGAGAAGAAAAATAGAGGCTTGAGCAAAACGGATGAAATAAGCTCTCTTGTAGCTACATGAACTTCAACATCTATCACAATATGAAAATTATAAATACAATAAATGAGAGGCATTGCTTCCCTTGATCTACATCCCTCAACACCGTATAAAAATTAGAGTGCTGTAAGTCATCGTCACTATGAGGTCTGTCCTATCCAATAGAACATCAACCAACCCCTCTAGTGCCTCCTCATCAACTTAGGTGACATCTTTGGAATCAACATCACACTGTAAAGTTGGGGTTTGTTGATACTTTGGGGTTTCATGATACTAGATTTTAAGAGCACTATGTAGGGCATGCGATTTTTGTTTTAGGATGTACCTGATTTCAGTCAAAACTAACAATTCCAACAAATGCACTTTATTTACAAATAGAATTCTATAATAAAATTACATAATATGATAATCGTGATGACAATTAGACAAAAATCCTACTTTATGTCTTATAAATCAAATGCCTTCAAACCATTAATATTATGAATCTATGGTCCTACACAAATAATCTCTATGAAAATCTAGAATCCTAAAACCATTGAGTCTTTTTCATAGCTTATTCCCATTGTCAACCATATTAGGAATCAAATGGAAAAGCTTGATAGGACGTCAAGGGACTTTGTTCCTTAGCCAACCCCAAGGTCATAGAACGAGTATCCAAGTCATTCAACCCCTTGGTTGACAAGTATGGCAGAAACCTTATGTTAAGTTTGGCCCAGATATAAATGATAAATAGTAATAAGGAAAACATATAAGATACAATGAACACCAGAATTTACCCTGGGAAGACCCTTCGAAAATGAAGGGAAAAACCGAGCCACACAACAAAAATATCACTTTATTGATAATAAAATGGTCAAGTGTACAATGCATTTTGCTTGATGAGATATTTATAACAAATAGAGAGGCTCTTTACATTACTATTGAAGGTCTCTTGAATTTTCCAAAACATGACATTTCATTTTTAAATACACATCTTTTCATATTTCCATGCCACAACACATGTCGAGTGCTGCGTGTTTTAATATTTAATATTGTGATTATTATCATAAATGTCCTTTTCAATTGAAGGTGACCATAATGGTCTTAATACCCATAGCTAAAGTTCTCTATCACAGCTACAATCTCCAATACTCGAGAGAGATCTTTAGCTAAATAGTCACAAGAGGCTGCAATCAAAATGTTAATGATAAATTCCAATCACATAGATCCAAAACATAATTCATGGAATCACACAACATGAAATATTTGCAAGAATTACAATCAACTTTCATCACGGACTTGTTCAATGTGATGCTCTCATGAAATCTTTCAACATGACAAACCTGCAAGAATTACAATCAACTTTTATGATGGATTTGCTCAACATGATGATGTCACGGAATCTCTCAATGTGACAAACTTGCAAGACTCTTACATCATAGACTCTCTCAATGTGATGTTGTCATGGAATCTCTCAACATGACAAACCAATAAGGTTTTCAACTAGCATTTTATCACGAATTTCTTCAACGTAACGTTATCGATTCTCTCAACATGACAAGACAGTAAGGTTTACAACCAACATTTTACCACACATTTTCTCAATGTAATACACTCATGGACTCTCTCAACATGACTGCCAACTTCCATCACGGAATCTCTCAATGTGATGACATTATGGACTCTCTCTACATGATGCTCATTATGATCTCTCATAAGTGAAATACTTATCAAGTTGCCCTTACCATCTTAATAATTTCAAATAAATAAGAACTCATAATCAGCGAGAAAAGACATCACATGTGATGCTTGATTCCAACAAGAATCTCAGAATCTACAATACCAAAATATTAACATTATATACAAGGATGGAAAGGATTCAATAAGAACCTCTCAATTAAGAATTACTTCAATCACCGTAATGAGATAGTGGAAGTATCCTCCCTTTGAAGGTGAAACATCTCCCTCTGAATATGTATCATTAAAATAACATCCTCATGTTGTTGCATCCTGCAACCAAGAGAGATTATTAATAACTTCATAAAATTCAACACTCATCCCAAATATATAACTCAAAATACTTATCTATTTGAAGTATAATGTCTTTTATCATGCATACGAATGTGAATCAATAACCAATATTCTTATACAGAACTATCAACACCAGAAGTAACACATGCAACCATTACACATAGGCTCTAGCTGCTTATACCTTAAAATATTCCTCCAAAAATAATCCCATCAAAATAATTTATGCATGCTCCTCAAGATTAGACTAGATAACAAAAACTCAAGTGTGCTCTTTTACCAAACAGCAGCCAGCCCACCCAAAACTTAACATGAGCTTGATTCGAACTCAACACAGTCCAGCCCTTCACACAAAAGTCAACTCCAATTATGAATGGTTTCCTCTAGCAGCAGGTGCATCCTGTCCTCCCTTTGTTCCAAGACCTTTAGCACTAGCATTTCTAGTAGCTTGCCTGAAGAACATTTGGAATTTCCTATTTTATTTCCCATTTGTGATGTTGACATGAACTTCTAAATTACTGCAAGTTGTTGCATGTGATCCTCATTCACAGACTGAATCATTATGTTCTAATAGAACAAAACTAATAGATCTGGACGCTACTTGTCCAAGAACTGAAGAGAACAAAATTAATAATGCACTAGCTGAGAGCAAATATTTCATGTGCATCGTTTCTGTGAGACCAAGAAGTATTATTCAAAAAGGAAGACCGAGTATATCCAATCCTAATTGCCTAACACTCAGCTGTGAATTTCTCGCACGTTCTTTTTAGTGACAGTTCAACAATCCATTCTATCAAAGTCGACAAAATACACTTGGGCTGTTACACCCAAGGATGTCCATGGTGGACATAAGTAGAAGCATCTACTGCACATCTTCAATCCATTCTCCAACTCATTTTGGGAGTATGACTATTAATAATAGCTGAGTTAACATCTTCTACTACCGAATATGCATCTCAGGAAGACACGAAGACTCAACATCTCTCCCTGTTGCTAAAGCTATGTTAGCATGAATGTTGATGATACTACTTTGGGGAGTATCCTAAGCATTGGAAAGTGTCGATATGTTGCATTCATGACTGTGTTTTTCATTGACGTCAACATAGCATGGTTTCTGTAAAGATTGGCTGAGTAGCAGACAAAGATCTTGATGGCATGGACAATGGTTTGATTGCCTAGTCGTGCACAGTTATGGACATGTTCGCCATAGTGTCCTATTGACATGGTCAAGTGCGCAGAGTCTGAGTCGAAGACGTACGGAAGATGTACCTGATTTACGGAGAGCAATTCTGAGACAGAGTATTGGAAAAGAAATTCTTGATGGTTATTGGCTATCTTACATTTGAGATGTAATGAAGAGATGCACAGTTAAGTAGTGACAGAGGACAGTCTGCTGATGACGTCAGTGAGTGTGCAAGCTTTAGTATCGCATGTGTGAAGTTTTGTATAGATTGTAAATCCAAGCAATGAAGGAAGAATTGGATCAGATAGTGAAGAATGATACATGGGAGTTAGTTCCTAGGCCAAAAGACAAGAATGTGATAGGAACAAAGTGGGTATTCAAAAATAAGATGAATGAGCAAGGCGAAGTTGTGAGGAATAAAGCTAGACTTGTATGCAAGGGATATTCACAACAAGAAGGCATAGACTATGAGGAAAAATATGCAGCTGTAGCTAGAATGGAAGCAATAAGAACATTCTTGGATTATGTAGCGAATAAGAAATTCAAGGTTCATAGATGGATGTTAAATCAGCCTTTCTGAATGAAGAACTTGAAGAAGAGGTATATATTGAGCAGCCTAAAGGTTTTCCTTTATTAGAGGCCAAAGACACGGTATGTAGATTGAAGAAAGCCCTTTATGGTCTGAAGCAAGCACCGAGAACCTGGTATGCAAGGTTGGACAATAACTTGACAAAGCTTGGATTTGGTAAACGTATGGTCGACAGTAATCTGCATTTGAAAGAAGTTGAAAATGGTTTTTTGATTATTGTAATATTTGTTGATGACATCATTTTTGGTAATAATGATGAAGCTAGTGATAAATTTGCTAAAGAGATGAAGAATGAATTTGAAATGAGCATGATAGGAGAAATGAAGTTTTTCCTAGGATTGCAGATTGTGTAGAATAATGATAGTATATTCATTTCACAAGCTAAGTACCTGAAAGATTTGTTGAAAAGGTTTGGTTTGGAAAGTTGTAAACCTGTTGGTACACCCATGATAACTGGTCACAAGTTATCCTGTAAAGATGAGACACCTGTAGTTGAGCAGAAGAAGTATAGATCCATGATTAGAGGTTTGGAGTATCTGACTCACACTAGACCAGATATAGGAAATGCAGTTGGGATTGTAGCTAGATTTCAAGCTGATCCTAAGGAATATCATTTTACAGTAGTAAAGAGAATATTCAGATATCTGAAAGGGACTTCTGACTATGGAATTTGGTATGACAGATCGAGTGATTTCACTCTATATGCATATACTGATGCGGATTGGGTAGGCAATATGGATGACAGAAAGAATAGCAGTGGTGGAGCATTCTTTCTTGGAGGAAGATTGGTTTCATGGTTAAGTAAGAAGCAAGATTGTATCTTGCAAAGTATAGCTGAGGTAGAGTATGTTGCAACAACAAATAACTATAATCAAGTTATGTGGATGAAGCAGATGCTGAAGGATATTAGAATTGAGATTGAATAACCTGTTATCATTTACTGTGATAACACAAGTATAGTATGTCTAAGAATCCTGTATTGCATTCTAAGACTAAGCATATATCTATTGATTGTCATCTGCTAAGAGAGAAGGCAACAGAAAAAGAGATTAGATTGTAGTATGTAAGTACTAAAGATTAGATTGCATATATCTTTACGAAGTCGTTGTCTAAAGATACATTTGAGTACTTGAGAGGTATGCTTGGGGTCATGCCCCTGCCTACTTCTGAGTAGGTGATGCGGAGAGTGCATTTGTCTAGTAGTACAGAGCACTATTATTTGATTGGACTGAATGCTGATGCTTCCCAAGTGGGGGAGTATTTGTGATGGACTGACTCATGAAAGACTTGGTATTTGGCATTGAACAGTGCCTTTGGACACTTGAGCTGATTGAAGATTTTGTGCAACATATTAGCAATTGGTATGTAACATTTGGTAACATTGAAATTGAGGTCTTTGACATTGATGTCAATGGGGGAGAATATGCATGAAGGTCTTTGACATTGATGTCAATGGGGGGAGAATATGCATGAAAATCATCTCCTAAAGTATGAGGGAGAGTATGTATGTGAAGAACTCCTAAGTATGGCAGAGTGATAGCTCTTTAAAGAAATTTAGAATTATTCATGTAAGGAAGCAGGAATGTGCATTTGATGTATTGTGAATTGTTTAGTGTGAAGTAAACAATTGATGTCTAAGGAGTATGCACCTATGTGCATCTGTTGTGTTTGAGATTCTTTTTAGCATGCAGACAGCTGATGCCGGTCTCTAATTCTAGAGGATTTCGGACTTGCTTGATGAAGAGGATTTGAGTAGATGAGAACAAAAGCAGCAACAGAGTACCACTTGGTATTCTTGGAACTTAGATGTTTGTCATCTATTGCCATCAATGGAAAAGGGGGAGATTGATAGCATGAATGCTAATGATACTACTTTGGGGAGTATCCTGAGCATTGGAAAGTATTGATATGTTGCATTCATGACTGTGTTTGTCATTGATGTCAACATTGCATGGTTTCTTTAAAGACTGGCTGAGTAGTAGACAAAGATCTTGATGGTATGGACAGTGGATTGATTGTTTGGTCGTGCGCAGTTATGGACATGTTCGCTATAGTGTCCTGATGACTTGGTCAAGTGCGCAGAGTCTGTGTCAAAGATGTACAGAAGATGTACTTGATTTACAGAGAGTAGTTCAGAGACAGAGTATTGGGAAAGTAGTAGTTCATGATGGTTATTGACTATCTTACATCTAAGATGTAATGAAGAGATGCCCATTTTAGGTAGTGATAGAGGACAGTTTGCTGATGATGTCAACGAGTTCACAAGCCTTAGTATCGCATGTGTGAAGTTTTGTATAGATTGTGAGTTTTGTATAGATTGTGAGCCAACAGTGCTATTGTAATTGTAATTATTTAATTATCTTATTTTAATTAATTGGGAAAGCCTTAAGGAATTATCATGAATCTATGGTATAAAGGAAAGATGTTTTCCTTGATTGTAAAGGTATGATGTGTATTTAGATCATTGTTGTAGTGTGAAGTGCAAAAAGAAGCAGATTGCTTACTAAATGCATGTAAACAATCCAAGGGATTATTGAATGCGAGATTCGAGATTTGGTTACAAGATCTAAAGGAACAGAAGTTGGGTTGACAGGATAGAGATAAAGGAACAAAGTACATTTTAGTTTTATTATTCTGCAGAGATCATTTTGACAGTGGGTTCATTGGTGTTGACCTTGAAGCTTTTTGGGTAGTGGGTCCAACCGTCTTCCACAACTCCTAACAAGGTTGGAATCTCCTAACATGGATTCAAAGTCTCCTAACAGGGACTCATATGTACTAGATGTTGTAACAAACTCTTAACAGGGTCTATCCTCTAATAAGGAATATTTATATTAGTACATCATCTTGTGGGTACCATCCCCACTGGGGTTTTCCCTCTGATCACGGGTTTTCATAGTTGACATATCCTGTGTTATTGTGGTTCAGTTTATTTTACTCAAATGGTTAAGATTGTTTAAGGTTGTTAATTGTGATATTAGTTGGATAACTGATTTATCCCCCACTCCTCTCAGTTATATCAGTGGACTATATTTTCTACCAAGCTATACCCTAGTGTCGAAAGAACAGATTTGCAAAGCTGAAAAAACTATGCAAGCAAATTGGATAATCACACTGGAAAGAGAAAAACAAAAGACACTAAAGAAAACGGGAAAAGCTAGAACATTCAATGCAAAACTTCCTATGAAAATAAATTGATTGGTATTGACAGACACAAAAATTGAAAATGAAGAACTTTTATAGAAAATCTTCCTCTTGTCCACAACTCTTCATAAAGATAGCCTCAACACTAGAAGCAACTCAAAAAATGCACGGAAGGAAGTTGTGACACATTTCTTATGCACATTCATGTTGTTAAAGCTTCAAAAACCTCTCTTCTCAACAAATAATCACCATACCAAATTTGCAAGTTGGAGATCATCTACATCAATGATGGACTTGCTTGTCTTTGTGAGCTTCCAGTGGTCTTGTTGAATTTCTAGTGCTCTTCCCATCTTATGCTCAACACAACAATTTTGGAGTTATTCCTCTTAAATGCATTTACCAAATGGTCGAGTTGGGACGACATTCTTCCCCTTTTGGTCCTTCGATTTGACACTACTTCAATTAATCGCGCAAGTCTATGAATTCATGGTTGAACTATTCTTTCTGCATTGAACAAGGTTGTGCAATAGTCAGCTTCAATACTTCACTCCTTCTGGTTATAGTAGCGTCTTCATTATTCATTCCTACGACGACTCCTATATTGTACACGTATTCCCTTATCAACATCATTCCAAAATTTAATCGACTTTGTCAATTTCAAATGCTTTCAATGCTAAAGTTCTGAGAATATTGCATTGACCAGCTCCTTATCTTGACTGTGGGGCTTCTATTGTATGCACAATGTCTTCCTAGACCCTTTTACTTTACTTCATGATACTAGATTAATATTTTAGCTTAGTAACATGTATTCTCGGTTTCCAAGCAAGTTGGTTCGTCTACATCACCATCAAGAGTTAAATCTTGAAGATGTATCCTGATATCCTCGACGCACAGTAAAACACTCGTTTTTTCTTTTCTTGGAACAAGTTCAGGTTCAAGGACAAAAAATACATGATGACATTTGAAGAATACCAAAACTCTCCAATGTGAAGTAGTAACCACTTTTTCACACAAAGGCTCAAAAAAGAAATATAACTGCAAAAGAAATATAACTGCTCCTACTCGAAGGCATCTATGAAGATAAAGTTGCTACCAAACTTTAGTACACACAAATAGACTTGTTACCAAACATAAAGTTGCTACCATGTTAAGTTTTGCCCAGAAATAAATGATAAACAGCAATAAAGACAACATAAAAGATACAACAAACACCAGCAATTTAACTAGGAAACCACTTCCAAAATGAATGGAAAAACCTAGCCACATCACAAAATATCACTTTTTTTGATAATAAAATATTAAGTGTACAATGCATTTCACCTAATTCAATATTTATATTAAATAAAGAGACTCTTCACATTACTACTAAAGGTCTCTTGAATTACCTAAATCATGACTTCATTTTCAATTACACATCTCTTCGTATTTCCATGCGACAATACATGTCGATTGACACATCTTTATATTTGATATTACAATTATTATCATAAATGTCCTTTTTAGCTGAAGATGACCATAACGGTCTTAACGCCTAGAGATAAAGATCTCTATTGCAGCTAGAATCTCCAAGACTTTATTCTACCCCCCTTGAGGTGGCATGCTTGATGAAAGAAGATTGGTATTGCCGCATCTTCCTATAAAACTTTTCACATTGATTCCAAACATGAGTGCTTAATGAAAATCATGGAATTAATTCCTTATACCATATTCCTTGATAGGACGTAGGGAGACTTTTTTCTTTAATGAACTAAGGGAACAAAATGAGCTTCTAAGTCCTTCAACCTTCGCCCACAAGTATGGAAGGACCTTTAGTCCATCCATTTGGTGATGGCATGCTTGAGAGGGAAGATCAACATTACTGCATCTTCCTATGAGATTTATGTTGAGAAATAATTAAGTACGATAATATTTGTGCACCAATTTCCAGATTCATTGCTCGATAATTTTATTACCCCATTATCGCCAACTTCGCGGATCTTGTATGGTTCGACCCATTTAACTTTAAATTTTCTTGGTTTGATCTCGTTATGTCCATTATACTTTAAAACTAACTGGCCCAGTTGAAATTTATTCAATTTCAAATGCTCATCATGCCATACTTTTCACCTATTCTGTTAACCTCCATGGCCCATTGTGCCTGCAATCGTCGCTCATCAAGTTTATTTAAGTTATACAATCTCTCCCTTGGGCTTTCCATATCTCCCAGTTTGTTCTCAATCGCAATCCTTAAATTTGGTACCATGAATTCCATTGGTTGCCACTCCTTGTGGTCAATAACTGTATTCTTGATTCTAGAGCTTTCAGTCCATACTGTTGCAGTTTTTATTAAGCCCTTCCTCTTTGTTTCCTATGCAGACCATACAATGTGTTTTCCTTGCCATTGGTACCTTTGTACTAAACCCTTGGTGCGGTGTAATCTTTTCTTTCCACACAGTCTGTTCATCATATACCATATGGTGGAATCTTTCCTTTTGTTGGGTTCGTATGGTATGTTCTTTCCTTCAGCTTCAGTCGTAACCGCCTTACCTTCTTCCACTTCTCTGTATTCCTTTGGACATTCATTTTCCTCTCCTTTCTTACCTTCGTCGACCCTTAACATATTACAGTTCGAAAAGAGCTCATAGTCCTCCATTTGCCAATGGAGTAGGCCGTTCACCGAGTCCAAGTCATCATCATTAGACCCTCCTTCCAGTCTCAATACTCCCTCTTCATCAAGTTCCATTCTCTTCTTCCTTTCGTCATCCCCTTCACCTTCACCCTCGGATTCCGACAACACTGCTTCACGTGTGTAAGTTGATTACGAATCTTTGGCCTTCATGTTCCATGGATAGGGTATTTCGTTTCCAATCTTGTTTCACTTTCGCTTACACCAACCAACCCCATACAAGGATAGCATCATACCCTTTTCTTTTTAGTGGAATGACCATGAAATCCAATAGAAATGGTTGTGTTCCGATGGTTACAGGTTGCACCATAAAGGTCCCTAAAGGCTTAATCCCATGTTGATCTGCAGTGAGTAATTGAAATGTAGGTGGCCACAACGTAGGTTGTCCCAACTTTCTCCAAATATCCTCTAGTAGTACGTTTACTCCTTACCCTCCATCGACGATTGTGTCCGTAAGTATGGTTCCCAGGATACCCATCTCTACTACTGCCGGATGTCTTCCTGTCGTGAGTGCCTGTAGCATTGGGTCTGCTATAGTTGGTCCACTGCCATCTTTTCCTGTTTCCTCCGTTGCTTTCAGGAGTGGTGTTATGTTCAGTATCGTCGTTCGCAACTAAGGCATTGTAAGAAGAAGGTCATTCAATTTTATAGGAACTCCTATTTGTATTACCTGCCTTATCATATTTTGTTCTTCTAGGTTCCTCTTCGAGGTGCTAGCAATGTCTTTTGTTTGTAACTTTTTCATTTCCATTTGCTTTTCCAACTCCGTTCATGCTTGCTACAACCTCTCCTTTTCTTCCTATGTACTTTGTCTTTCATCACATGTTATCGATGCTTAACAAGTTCACTCCTTGCTTCAGGCATTTCGAATCCTCATGGTCTCCTGAACCACACCATCTGCATAACAGCTGCGACATCTCCTTCGCAGTACAATCTTTGGCAAATTGCCTCCAAAGGTTGCATGCAAAAAATTGTATCACCAGCCTTCCACTTGAGTCATACTGTATCCGACTTCGGCCTCCATTGTTATTATTGTTATTATTATTGTAGCCCCTTTCGCGTCGATTATTGTTGCAATATCCTCCTAAGGTTGCATCATTAGTGTTTGTGCTCGTTCTTGCTCTAGCAGATACTTCCTGGATCAGTAGCACTTGCTGATGTCCCTTTGTCTTCATATTGAACAGGCATTCCTTGGTGGAATGTCTCGCAATTTGGTAGATATCATAAAATTGTTTTTTCAAGCAGGAACCCTTTGTGTGGCCCTCCTTACAGTCCTTACACCACAATTCCATCTTCATCGAGTCAAGATTCTTTTTTAGATTTTTAAACTCCATATGTAGCATATCCTTCTACAATGCTCAAACTTTCTTACTTGATTCTTCGTTGCTACTACTACGTTCAAGAGATGAATTGTCCGAGTCCGACGATTTGTGCTTCTTGCTTGTTTTTTGCTCACTCTCCAAATCCATTGTTCAATTATACACATCTACGTACAATGCTAGAGGTACAATCTTCATGTTCTTCTTTAGTGTTAGTCGTAGCTGTTCAACAAACCATCATTTCTTTAATCCGTCAACTGGTGAGCTCTCCATCTTCCTCACCAATTCTTTCAGCCTTCTTGCATATGCATGAATCATTTCATTCTTGCCTTGCTTTGTACTGCATATTTCTGCAACAATTTCGTTATCGTCCCTTAGCAGTCGAAACTCTGCTATGAACTCCCTCCTAAAGTCTACCCATTTAGTTAATTTCTGAGGATAGGCATCCGCAAACCAATCAATTGCTACACCCCTCATGGTTGTCGGAAACTATCGGACCCAATCATCCTGGTTCGTTACACCATTTGTCATTCATATTATTTCGCATGTTTTGCAGTGTTTGATCAGATCTGCTATCTTGTCACCATTGAAGTTCGGTAATTTTTTCTTTGGTCCTACCATTACTACTTTCTTCTAAAGTGGTGGTGCTTGTTGTGCACTCGCGTTGTTCTAAGTACCTACGTTGTTCTGAGTACCTGTGCTGTTCTAAGTACCCGTGTTGTTCTGCACAACTTTGCTGCTTCGAACAACCGTCCTACTTCCAACAACTATGTTATTTGGTGAGAAAAGATCTTCCTCAAGTGAAGTTGTTCGATTCTCTCCCTGTATCCATTTGTTAGGTATATCGGGAACGAAGAGTTCACTCCACGCTTGTGCTCCTTCGGCACTTCGAGCCGTGCGAGTTACTTCCCTTCCGTTCGGATTATCTACCCTTGACGTATACAAGTTAAGGAACTCCTCTTCCACCAAATTCAATCTTTGTCAAGTTTCTTCGAGAGATTCCTCGACACTCCTCGGTCTGCTAGGTGAATGCATTCGGTTTGTGCTCCTTCACCCCCCCAGTGTCCGTCAGTAAGCTGTTGAAACTTTTGTTTGCACTCCATTTGTTGTGCTAAAATTAAAACTTCCTGTGTTGTGTGTCTCTCATCCTTGTCTTTTATCTTATTCTTATCCTTGTTAAGCATATTTGACATTAATCTTCATAAGACTTCTTTCGTTCTAGGTTTGACTGGCAATGGCGCCAAATGTTTACCGTACAAGGTAAAAGGATGCTTATCACATGTAGTACAGTACAATATGACACAGAATAGATACTTTATTCATATACACAATATGCACTTCAATGCTTACAATCGAATTATGATGATTACAATAATGTTCCAAAGTCCCTTCCATACGGTGTACATATACTTTCCTGAAGGGGTGACTCAACTGTCACGTGTCCTTTTGGATACAATTCTACCCGTCGACTACAATATAGAATTTACTGACAAAAGTATTTGTATGAATGATTGATTGTATATTTAGTAATTGTTGATTACATGATTGATGAGTGATATTGTAATGAATGCTGATTTCATAGAATGATTTGGTGATTGATTGTTTTCCTTGTTTGGTAATTGACGATTATTTTTTTGGATTCATGAGTGATGTGTATAAGTGATCCTTGAATGCTTTTAATGTTTTCTCTTTATACTTAATTGGTGAAAGGGTCACCACCTTTCATAAGAATTATTCACCGCTTTGCATTGTTGTCTTTTGAGAATAATAAATTATTTCCAAGTGGATCTCCCTTGGATGTCTTCCTCAATTGAAACCTTCCCCATTTTATACCCTCCAATGTCAGGGAGAGTTACACCTCTTCATTATATCCACCCTTTCAAGGGTCATAACCTTTTACTATTACCACCCTTTAAAAGAGTACAACCCTTCATAATTTCTACCCCCTTGAAAATGTCAAAACTCTTAATTTCATGCCTTTTGACACTCATTGATTTAATTTAATTGTAATTATATTGTTGTTTTTTTTATATTTCAATTTTATAGTTCTTAATTATCAAATTCTATACTAAAATGTGGACATTACAAGCCACCAGCTTCTTTGCTCATTTAGAGGTAAGTCTATTCCCTCTTGATGGAGTGAATTAAGCCATATGTGGGCCAATACCTCTCTACAGGTTAACAACTTTTGAAGTAGACCATCCATTAGGGTTAATTAGAACTAAAATAGCTCTATCTATCTTCACCTCTAGTTTATTGAATGTTGGACCATGAAGATTTGTGAATGCCAGCTATGTGTGTGAAGTACTGTCTTTTGAAAGGGGGCAACCTTCTAGTCTTTGGTGCATAGATTTTGAGATTTAGAGAAAAGAAAACCATATGAAGTAGGGTCTTTATTGTGTTCCACCTCAGTAACACAATGGGCTTAATATGTTTTCTCATATAATCCCAAAGATTCTTAGCCAAAATTGTTTCCTTTGTTTTACAAACCATGCTATCAAATGTCTTACACATCTGTCCATTATTAACAGAGTCCATATAAGCATATCTGATGAGATCTACAACATGTGAGATGAAAGAGCGAACATATCTGAAGATTTGTGATGGCCAGCTATGTGTGTGAAGCAGTGTCTTTTGAAAGGCTTTTATTAGCCTTCATTTCACCTTTTTGTCATCACACGATGACAACCTTCTAGAATTTGGTGCATACAATTTGAGATTTAGAGAAAAGAAAACCATGTGAAGCAAGGTTTTTATTGTATTCCACCTCAGTATCACAATGGACTTGATATATTTTCTCATATAATCCCAACGATTCTTAGCCAAAATTGTTTCCTTTGTTTGACAAAGCATGCTACCAAATGTCTTCTACATCTCTCTATTATTAACAGAGTCTATATAAGCATATCAGATAAGATCTACAACATGTGAGATGAAAGAGCAAAAATATCTGCAAAATGAAAAAAAACTTTCAAACAATTACATGACAAGTTATTAACTTTGAAAGTTTATCTTTAATAAAAATCAAAATGTTAAAATCAGAAATCAAGTTTGAAAACCAGCAATTAATAATTAGTATATAACAAAGTAACAAGAATCGGAATCGGCAAGGCCGAATCGAATTGTGAATCGGCAATGAATTGGCGATGAATTGGCAAATTTGAAAAAACTCTTTAAATTTAAAGATTTTAACAATTTAAAACTTATTTCATGCACCCTTTATTGAATATAACTTAAACACACTATAACATCATCAAATAGAAGTTAAAACTTAACATACATAAACATGGAACATAAAATCCATCACATACGTAACTATGTTATCTAAAATGTAAATTGTAGGCTAGCTGAAGTAAATAGAAATCAAATGATCATAATGATTTAAATCATAGAATGTATGTAAGATGATCCATAAGACATCAAATCATAAATGTATGTAAGAATCTAAGATGAAGATCCATGAAAGTTTGAAACATATGTCTATCAATGATTCAGTATCAATATCTATAAACAAAATATAAAAACAAGGCTCCAGCTCAAGCCTCAGACTCATAGTCATCATCATCATCCTCAACACCATCTCGAAGCTCGACTACAGCCTCAGCCTCTGAGTATCCAGTCTGCCTAGTTAGTAGCAAGGCGTCTAATGTAGGTCCTAGAGGATTGCCGAGTCATATCTCCCGCATGTAAGATGGGCTCACGAACGTCGCTAGGGCCTGTGCCTGTGCGTGCACGTGTGCGTCTACCAAAGCTTGAAGAACGTGCTCTAGTTGCCTCAGCCTCTATATCCACCTGGTCAACCCACGCACGGTCTTCCTCAGTGAAGATTGGATCCACAACCTCTGTGAGCCACTCTGATTCTAGATCAATCTCCTCCAAAATGATTGGAGAGGAGTCAGTGCCCAAAATCTGTCTGATCCTAAGACGGAGGTTCTAATGAACAAAGACAATATCATTCAACTTTTGCACTGTCAACCTGTTTCTCCTCTTCGAATGGATGTGCTCAAACATGGACCAACTGCGCTCACATCCAGAAGCACTGTTTGGCTGACTCAAAATTATGGATGGCAATTTTTTGAAGTTTTGGGGCTGTGGCCCCAAACATTTGCCACCATCTATCTGTAATAAGGGAAAATAGAAACAATTAGTCTCATTTACAAATTACAAGTTAACTCTAAAATTACATAATCAACTTTAAGTTTAGAATCTAGATTCATGAACATTGAATATATTATTTAATTTTTACCTGGCTGTAGTGTTGTCTGAGCATTTATGGCCATCCTGCCAGAGAAAAGTGGCCCCTCTTTATTGTTGAATTGGTCTAGCTCAACAATTGCAGTAGCGCTATCTTCATCGCTACTCAACCTCTGAATCACTGTGTATAAACCAATGAGAACCTCTGCATCTGCCTTGAACTCAGGACGGAAACAAAATGCCGGATTCAGAAAGTAAGCTGCTACATGGATGGGTTGATGGAGCTGATTTTGCCATCTCCTATCAATGATGTCCCAAATAGGGCCATACCTCTCCTGCACTCCTGCATATTGGGCTCTGATGGCCTCCTTGGCCCTATCCATGCCCTCATAAATGTAGCCCATAGAGGGCTTCTCCCCATCAGCAGTTCGTAGCAAAGCTACAAGGGGCTCAGTGACCTACATATAAAGTAAAACAAAAAATTTGAGTCAAAACTTAAATATAAAATAATATAACTTAAAGTAAAAGTAAAATACTAAATGTTAAATTGCAATAAATTTACCTTCAGGATTTCTCTAGCGAGTTTCCAAAAACCATCCTCATCAAATATGCAATCCACCACATCTATCCCTACAGTGGTCATAGCATAGGAAGAGAAAATCCAGTTCTGCCCAACAAACATGCTCCTCAATTCATCCCTTGATGTCAACAAGGACTGCAGGGTGATGAAATTCGAGGCAAACCTCATGATACTTGGGCGAGCTAATTCTTTGCCTTCTGTGTACTTCCTCATTGTGCTAAGGACAAATGAATGATTATAAATGAATTTGCTTATGTTTTTTGCCCTTTCCACACATGACTTGACAAACTCAAGTTTGCCAATTTCCTCCAACATGAGGTCAATGCAGTGTGCCGCACAAGGGGACCAAAATATGGTGGGGTGCCTCTCCATCAAAAGTTTACCTACAACAATTTTAAGTCAATTAGAAATTCAAATTTCAAAATTCAAATAAATTTATTTTCAAAACTTGAAATGTTAAAAGTTTACTTGCAGCAACATAACTTGCTGCATTATCCGTCACCACCTGGATCACATTTTGTTCTCCCACCTTTGCTATGACTTCCTCAATAGCCTCACATAAGAATGTGGCATTTTTTACTTGTGCAGAAGCATCGATGGATTTGATGAACATGGTATATCCTACAAGCATGGTTACCGGGAGACCCGTCTCCCCCTTAAAAGTCGCGTCTCGGAGACTTTTCGCATCTCCAGAGACCTCAAAAAAGGTTGGAGACTTCACGAGGAAATCTCTTGAAGTCTCTCCGTCTCCTAATCCAAAAAGTGAAGTCTCCCCAAAATCTCTTGGTAAAATATAAATGTAAAATATAATATTAAATAATTTTATATATTTTAGCCCTCATTTTAATGTTTTTAATACAAAAATTAAGACCACCGACAATTTAAATGATTAAATCATTTAAAATATTTTATTTAATAAATTAATAACTTTAAAAACATTAGAAAACTTTTTTAAAATTATTTTTATTCAACACTTATTTTTGGAGAGTGATGATTTTTTGGAGAGCATGATAGCTGAAGACCTTGAGATGGATGATCACAACCTTGTGGAATAGATGATAGTACCATTGACATACTAATACTAGATATATTTCTGTTTTTTGTTTATTGTACAAAGTGTTCATTTTTGTTTGCATATCGGCAATTCAGCTTCAAACTATACTTTTTTGAATTTAAAATTTGAATATGTAATGATAATCTCAGCGATTATCAATCTGATATGATGGTGATCATATGCTATATTCGAAAAACAAATATGTCTATGAGATACAATATTGTGATCATGTGAGTTTTGAAATCTTTGACTCTGAGTCTATTTTAATTTTTAATGTGACATTACTATTATTATTTACTTTAGTCTTACAGTATTACTATTTTCAAATTTTGTATTTACTTTTAGTATTAGACTCTCTAAACTATTAAAAAAAAATTTAAAAAAAAATTGCCATCTCCAAGTACCCTGTCTCCTATTTGAAAAATTGCCGTACCGGTACTAAAAATCTTGAAAACTACAAAAGTTTAACAAAAGATGCATAATACACTAAAAATTGAACAAAAAATGCATAATACACTAACATGCAAAAAAAAATGAGCACTTACCTCTTGCAAATGAGTTGAGGAGTGTTGAGATTGGCTCCTTAATGCTCCCAATGCAATTGATGGCCTCCCCAAATGGATTGCTGATCTCTTTTGTGCTCTTCCTTCTTGCCGGTGAGAAACCTATGGCTTTTCTTTTCTCTTCTTCTCTCTCACTTTTCCTTTCTTCTACTCATGTTAAACAAATAGAAGGCCCTTTAGGGTTATAACAAAGAGAATAGGTCAAAAAGAAAGTAAAAAAAACAAGTGATTTTTTTAAATTTTACAAGTCCATACTTTACTAGCCGCGAGCGATTTTTTGGCGATTTGGGCGATTTTTTGGATGAATCACCAATTTGGGCGATTTAGGCGATTCACCCGATGAAATCGGCGATGGCGATTTTTGACTCCAAAAAAATTTTCATCCATGAATCTAATCGCTGAATCGCCGATTCACACGATTTTTGGGCGATTCTCGTTACTTTGGTATATAATGAAATGAGCAATCTAACAATGAAATCAACAATGTTCTACTTCATTATGGACCAATTGTCATTGGGATCCTTTGTTTATGAATGTTCCTTAACTAGAATCTGAGTTTTCCTTTACTAGAGTCTGTACTAGAGTATATACACCACTTTGAATTCATCATCATCAATTGTAGAGGCTTATGCACCTCAAGCATCCTCTCTAATAAAATGTAACTAGAATATCTTTCTCAATAACTTTGACAAATTCCTTCTTTGAAATTTGTCCTAGAAAGAGCAAGTGAAGTGTGCTAGCAAATGAACATTTGAATCCTACTGTCACCGCTTGCTTCACCCAATCTATTTTTCCTATGTCTTTCAAAACATTGTTCAATGCATGAGCACAACATGAGGTCCAAAAGATGTACTTGTAAGAACCCTTCAGCATTATACAAGACAATTTGCGCACATGTTGAATCAGTGCCCATCTATGCAACATTTGAAGCCCCAACTTCCTTTATGGTCACTTTCAAAATATTAAACTAGAAGTTTGCATCCTTATGCTTTCGTGACAAATCCACGACTAAGAAAATAAGAGCTAGCTGGGCATGTGACTATGATATTGATGAGTTGTCGATGTCCATCCTTGAATCATAATAAAATATGTCCTAATCCAAATTTGCCTCATATCCCCATTAACAAATTAACCTTGAAATATTCTTTGTCTAGGAGAGTAATGCATAGTTTATGATCTCTAGAGGGGACAAATGAGGGGTCAATAGAGACTACATCTTTGACCATTTTTTTAAAATAAGCGGATCAAGTGACAAGATATAGGCAATGAAAAACTCAGTTGCATACCATGTCGACACATAAACATACTTGCAACTGCCTCTAGCCTTTCTTTCCACTAATCTTCCTCTTTCTTTTGTGGCAATATCAGCACTACCACTACCAACCAAAGATGGCATAGGCATACATAATTTTCCTCAAGCAGAAGAATGTAATAGCATTGTAACATCCATAGACCTCATTTTTACATCCAGCCTTTTTGGACAAGCTTTAATCCCGTGGCTAGTAACACCCAAGAAACGAGACTGTACCTCTGCGTATTTCCCTCTAAAATCTTTCTTGCATGAGTGCTGCAGTGACACCTGTTGTGAGGTTTTCACACCATTGCCCCAAAATTTTGGGGACCCCCTTTTTTTTTTTATCGCCTCGGCAAATTTTTGGGTTGTCCAAAATTTTTGAGTTTTGAAAATTTCACGCCTTGGCACCTTTGGGACAAATGTGGGGAGGCTTAGCTTATTTTCACTCGGTTCCAACTTGATTTTCTAGAGCAACCAATTTCATTCTTAGGCCGAACAAAATTTTAAAGAGCAATATTTGGCAGGATAAAATTGTAAATTTGTACTTAGACATTTTCTTTTAAAAATCTGGATATAAATGCGTAAATTTAAGAAAAAATATCTTTCAAAAGAAAATTTTTTACTAGACTTAAGTTTTGGAAAATCTCAAATTTTTCTTTGGTGAAAATTTTAGTTTTGTTGAAATGGGGCTAAATTGCAAAAAATCGATTTTTGGTTCTAGATGCAATTTTATTTTTAAAATTTTTTGTTATTGGTATAGCAAAATCGATTTAGAGAGAAATTGCAAAAAATTGGCTTTAATAGATTAAAATTGCCTTAAAAGCTTTCTACCTTTAATGAAATTGGTAATTTAATGTTGAAAAAATGGCTTTTGGTTAGCCAAAATCCAAATTTAATGACGTATTAATTACTAAACCCTCATTAAATGGAAATATTTAACACCCTCAAGGCATTATTTAATTTCTTTTTCCAATTTGGAGCTAAATGGCAATTTAAAAGTGCAATTTTCCTTTTGGCAAAATTAAGTTTTTAGCTAAGTATTTAATTGTGGGCCATAATTTTGCATTAATTATTTGTTTTTCTTTCTCCTAGGGTCCAAATTGGCCAGCTTGGAGAAAATTAGAAAGTTGGGTATAAGAGGAGGCCTCTCTCCCATTTCTTCCTCACTTCTCACTTCTCCTTCTCAAGGCGTTGGTGATTTTGCAAGAGCAGATCTGCACTCTTCTTGCTTGGCGAAATTTGTGGAAGGCAAAATTTGTGGGAGCCGAAATTTGTGGAAGATAAAATTTTGATTTTTTCAAGAGGCTGCGGTTTTTGCCCTAGGTTGGGTAATTTTATTTGGAGGTGAATTGCATGATAAATTTCTAATTTGCAAGGGATTTGAAGTTCTTAAGGTCAAGTCCTAATTTTGAAAAGTCGCTGGAAGATTATTGGTTAAGGTGAATTTTCGTCATCTAGAGTTGCAAGGGGTCCTTAAGCTGACATCCTTCTTTCGTTCTAGTCTAAGGATTGCTCCTCTTGGTTCTTCTTGCCTTTTGGTCCACCACTCTACCATCCCGTAATAGGGCGATGAGCATGGAGGATGTTAGTGCAAGTAAGAATCCCAAGTGAGCAAACACTAAGAAAGACAAAGAGGATATGATGCCCAAAACTCCCTTCTCGAAAATGAAGAGAATAACCGACACCAATATCGGTACAGTGGACATGATATGGATGAGGGAAAGATTGAAGGAAGGACAGTCCCCCTTGGCAAAGAGGATATCAATGAGACAGATTTTGGATCGAGATTGGATGAGCTGGGAAAGGTTTCCATCAGGAAGAAGCATTTGGGCACCCTTTCCTCTCTCAATGCTTTTATTGGATTTGAGAAAGAATATGAGAAGAATCACGAAAGGATACTACAAGCAGCAAGTGGCATGGCGAAGTTAGTGGAATTCAGGGCGAAGCACACACCTTGTCCTCCTATTGAAAAAGTTAACGAAAGGCTAACTAAGTTCATTGCCTTAGCTAAGAAGATGAAAGAAAAGGGAAGATTTATATTAGAAAATCATTTGATGTAAGCCCAAGTGGCAATTTCCCTTTCTTCTAGAATAGGACAAGTGTCTATTTCTAATTGGCCACCATTTTGGTGCCTTCTCATTGGTTGCCACTTTTCACACTTTTTTCATTGGTCCATTGATGAGGTGGTGGCTTCTCATTGGCCGATGGGTTGGCAACCCTAATTAGGGTTTTGAGAATCCAATCTGAATCGTTGATCTTGTTTTGATCTCCACCGTCCGTTGTATTTCTGGCCCCTATAAAAGGCCATTTGCACTCATTTGTAAAGGGATTGGAGAAATTGTTGCGAAGATAATACCAAAATTGCTCTCTTTTTCATTGTTGCAATTTGCATGTTGATTAAGAACATTGGGTGTTATTGCATGTTTTCTACTTCCACATAGTTAGATTTCTTTCAAGTTGTTGAAGCAAATTGCATTTGAAGTTGTTTAAGTGAAGTTAA
Source organism: Cupressus sempervirens (assembly GCA_028749045.1). NCBI lineage: Eukaryota > Viridiplantae > Streptophyta > Pinopsida > Cupressales > Cupressaceae > Cupressus > Cupressus sempervirens. The sequence continues at coordinate 766,062,699 of CM053783.1, read as the reverse complement.
AGTAGATGGATAATTGTATGGTAGCATTGGTAAATGTTTGATAGGGGTCAATACTAGGCCACTAGCATCCTAGCAGCTGGTTGGAAAGCTTTGTGTGGTAAACTAGTTTATTATTCCTTTGAATCATTGCACCTGTGGAAGTGAGGCCGCTGGTCAGCTCTCATTAGGTTTGATCCCCGTCCATTTGCTAACCTTCCGTTCATAGGAGTAGGAGTAGAATAGTGAGTAGTTGGGTAGTTGAAGTTTAGGGAAAGAAGTTAGGGTAGGTCGAGTATTAGAACACATCCACTCACCTCCCATCAACATCATCCTTGGCTAACACATCCTTCATCATCACCACCATCAACATTATTTGCCTCCGCACATTTCACAAACTGAGCCATCATCACCTTCATCCCACCAAAGTCCAAGTCATCCTCGAAAGAATAGTGTAAGGCCGCCTACATGATAACCAGCAAATCACATCGATAAAATTGAGCGAGTATCCAACAGTGTAAGGAACATTGGAGTTATATCATGTCTCATGAACATTAACTTTTCAAGAGAGGAGTTACATTTTTGATATCCCGTATCGAATATTCAAATCCTAATATGTTATGTAAGTGATACAAAACTCGCATCAACAACACCCTACTCTCCCTTAAATTTGTTTTTTTTTTTTTTTGGTATCTGGGGCTGTCACACATTAAAGAAGAGGCTTTTTTTCTCGTGTTAAGAGGACCTTTTACATAAGCTTTCAAGACAACTAAAGGGTACTCAAATGGGTTTGGTTGCTGCTCACATCTACACCTAATGTTTTCCACACTTTGGCAAGCCAGAAACTCTTAATTTACTTGAGTTGTGTCCACTTCATTATCAGCAATATCATTCGCAGTGGTGCTCATGTTGGGTTTAACATTTGTGCGATTTAATGAAAATTTAAATTGAAAAGGATAATAACTAAATAAACCGGACATTTTCACTTTAAGCTTGGAGAAAAGTCTGGAAAATTGTAATAAAATGATACAATGACTTACCTCTTATAAGCAATTGTTGTTTCACTGCCAAACATGTCTTGAATTCAAACTCTCTTACAACCCCTTCACACCTTCCTAAAATAAATTGTTTTTCTTTTAACTCAAACCCTGCTGCAACCTGCAATAGTTTTCCAACAGACAAAAAATGAAATCCAATTGTATTCAAATGAACCTGTTTTTTCCATTTAGGGTGACCTGGAGTATGTGATCCCCAAAAATGTGGATTAGAAAAGTGCTTGTGTTTTAATTTATTTTTGTCTGCAGAAGTGGGGATGGCCGGCTGTCCCCTCTTTTTTCTTTGCATCACAGAGGCATTTTTGGATCCTTTTAGATTTTGCAGGACAGCGTAAAATTGTCCTGGGAAACGGGAATTCATAGAAAAAGGCAGTTCCTGTGTTTCCTTGAGTGGGAATAGTTGTTTATAAACTGGGCAAGTTAGAGCACTTTAGAATGAGCAACCACTGAGCTAGTTGATTACATTTTGAGAATATAATTTAGAAGATATGGCTTTTTAAGCTAAACTAAAGGAACAGAACAATGGGGAGAGAATCTTTAATTCAGATTCTAGCAACATGGTCATCATCCTAAGAATCATCTGAGGAAACTACAAATCTAAAACAGTCAACTTTTTTCCCGTCACTAAAACTGGTGAAGAGATTGTGTACTTTTTGGTGGGAATGGCCTCAGGCTGTTGAGGTTGCATGTTAGTAATATTGGGCATTGATTGCTATTAATTAGGATTTAGTTATCTGGAAAATCAGCCTCAAGACTTTTGATTGCAAAAGTTCTTGAAAATGTAGTTAAGACAATGTATCCTAAGGGGTTTGAATAATTTGTTTGTCTTAATTTTTATGTGTAGCGTCCAGACATAAAAAATATGCAATCAATAGCTGTTATTTTATGCATATATTAGCTGTCAAATTGTTCTGTTGATTTCTGTTTATGTTTCCTTGTGGGAGAGTTTTCGTGCATATATACATGAATCGATGCTGTTCTTTAGTTTGCTACTGTTGGCTGCTTAGGTCTTGAATGGCTTTACAAAACTTATAGAAAATGCTTATTTTTAGAAAAGAAAGAGAAAAACTTGAAAGGATGCATTGTTTTCTGTTCTATTTTGCTAAGCCTGAATTGTCCTTTCAGATATATTTCAGTGGGAGATATTGTTCAGCGCTCTTATACTCCACCGGCCAGTGTTATGGTGTATGCAAACAGATCTGATGGAAGGTTCATTCAGCCTGTGGGCTTTGATTTGGTAGGTTCATTTTGCTCAAGAATTGTGAAATTTATATCATCAATAAAAGGCGATTTAAGATATTTCTATTTTATTGTGTGCTGCACATGATTAAGACAGATGCCTTGGTTTTCATTAGTGTTTAAGTGTAGTCAAAATTTTGTTTTTGCTATCAAATAAGACACAACGGGTAGAAAAGGTGAATTAAAAGAATAACTCGTGTTAATAGGTTAGTCTTGGGCACCTAGATTACATGAATAGCTTATATAGTGTCTGCTTCATTTTGTATAGGGATATAATTGGTTCTCTCTGCTAGCAGCTTTGTTTTGTCTGTCTATTTAACACATGCATGAAAAAATGTGCATGAAAAGAATAACTCCTTTGCCAATAGGTTAATTTTTTGGTGCTGAGATTACATGCATAGCATTTGTTGCAGCTGTTTTATATTGTACAATGGTGTAATCTCTGATTGGTCTTTCAACTGGGCTCGAACTTGTGAGGAAAATACTACTTTTAGGGCTCATTATTTTTTCGCTCACAACTTGACTATGTTTTCAGATTTGGCGTAATGGAGACAGTGGAACAAGAGACACATTGGCAATTTGGATGCCTCATGCTCCGCCTGGCTATGTAGCTATCGGGTGTGTTGTTGTTCCAGATTACTATGAGCCAGACCCATGTTTAGCTTACTGTGTGCGGGAAGATTGTGTGAAAAATGTTGATTTTGAAAAGCAGCCTCTGCTAAGAGACCACAGGGATGGCGACCTTTGGGACTGTAGCATTTGGAGAGTCCAAAATGATTCACATACTTTTATCGCTCGTAAGGACTATCAAGCACCCTCAAAGAACATTGCCTATTCTGTAGTGACCTAGTCTTGGTATCCTTCCGATGTATTATTTGAAAAACTGTATTTGGAATGTAGCAACTCCCTAAGTTGGGGATGTCCTATATTCTTAAGCTTAGTCTGGGAATCTGTTCATTTCATTCATTCAACAAACACCTGATTGTGGTGGGGTGTTCCCTCCTATTGTTTATCTTGTATTACTAGAAGCTCCACCAATGAAAAATTGTATGGTGGCGAGAAATTACTAGTTATTCTTAAACGTCATTCAGACAGTCTGATTTAGAATCTACGCTTTGTGAGTTCTCCTTATGATTAGTTTTGTCAATGCTACTTCCAGAGATGTACAGAGTTGCGGTGTTACTTTTAGACCTGGTGGTTTTCATCAGGGAAAGCCTGTTGAGGAAAGAAGCATTCACAAGTTTGAGAATGATTGTAGAAATATGTGTTACTAGTTACAGACATATCTGGAAGAACTCACAAGTTACGAATTCAATTTACACGCCAAGAGTCCAAGTATCTGTTTACATTTACAGTAAACTTGACACACTTCTAGTGTTTTGTCTTGAGAATTTAATGATCTTCGGCAAGCCTAGCTTTTGAATAATCGCCAAAATGAGTAGTTTCTCATAAATAGCCCATAAGAATACCTTATATTTCAACAATTAAAAATAAATGGGGAAAACTGGCAAGGTGACAAGCGAATCACATAATCGTCCAGCAAATAGTTCTAAAGGGACCTCCATATGGCAGAAGCTATCATTTTTTAACAAATTTAAATATTTTTTTGGGCAAGGGGTAATGGAAATTGAATGAAATTTCATATTTGAGTGTGCAGTATATGAGAATGTTTGGGACAATTTGAAGGTGAGTAGTCTATATAAGCTATTTGAAGAGGCAAGATTTTACAGAATTAGTATTACAGACTTTTTTATAAGATCTGCAACTGACTTTTTGATAAGATCTGCAACTGAAAGGTTCACAATGAAATGAACTTGATAATTGTTAATGACACTTCTCTTGGTCCCATATATGAACATTAAAATTCATTCATTTGTTAAGTTAGAATTAGCTGCTACTGACACAAAATATCAAATAGCTCATAATAGTTTCATTATTATTATGTGATAAACTTATTTTGCTTAATGAAAATGATCTCTTCGCCTATAAGAGGAAGCAAAATTGCGAATGTTGTACGTGATTGGTCCCCAAAGAACTAAAATAACTACCGAGACTGCCTTAATGGAATTGAGACAAAAATTCAATACATTAATGAGGAACTACGTAAATTTCCCCTTTGAAAGACCCGGTTCACAGATACCGATCTAAAGATTTGTGTGCAATTTACTACCCACAATATATTCTTTTATTATTTAACAAATTACTTGGATTGCAGGCATCTCTTGGAATTTTTTATATTGACAAATTATTGATTGCACATTTATGCATGGTGTTATAGAATAAGTGCCGTTTTAAATTTTTTAATTAAAGCGCTTATGAAGAGGCAATATTGTCACGGTAGTTTTCATCCTACGTCTAAAACATTGTCAATAATCACAAGTAAACATGGTTGTCAAGTAGCCAGGCATCTTTAAGGAATAAATAAATAGGAAGCTTTAAAAGATGCACATAATAATTGATGATGAAGATGTGCTTCTTGACTGTAGTTGGCAGTGTACTAGTAAAGTAAGCAGAATACGAATTTCAATGGTTTAAATGAGTACCGACAATAATACAATCGAAATGATAGAATTGTAAATATGTAAATTAATTTATCTTATCAATATTTATGCTATTTTTGAAGTATTATAAAGAGCTTGTTTGGATCAAACCAGTAAAAATTGTGCGAAAGTTTGTATAAAAGAGTATTTATATGATAATGTAGAATAGTACTCTTTTGTGTAGAAGTAATTCAAAACAATAAGGGAGTTAATTGTAAATTTTCATTAATCTTATTATTATTATTATTATTTAAAAGGTTTGGAGAGTCTTTGTGGCTAAGAGTCAAGGTCTGAGATTTCTGCCAAAATCTGCCTGGGGCATGATTCTGGCCACATACCTTGTGGTGTTGGAGCCATGCACTCATCATGATTTGATTTTGATGGGCTCATTCAAGAACCATTCAACTTCACCAATCAACTAAAGGTCTATTGACAAAAGAGCCAACTTATATAGTTTAGAACCACTAATCAGTTTAAAGTTTGATAGAGGCAAATTTCCCTGATTTAGAACATTACAATTGTTTTCTATGTCATGTTCCTAATTCATAGAGTAATCCATGTATTATAAAAATGATTGAAAAAGCCTTATTTATGGATATTTCTACTAGGGATAACTATAAGAAACACCCCTTTCAAAAAAAGTATAAAAGCACAGCGAATCCAACAATATTTTAGGGAGAGAATTAATTTTTATAGGTAATTTTTTTTCTTTCTAAACTAGGAGAAATATTAATTTTATTGGTGATTTTATTTCCATTGCATGAAAGTTCTGTAAAAACTTGGTGAATTTTTAATTATTGACAAAACTTGCGACTAGAAGTGCAAATACCTAGAAACCATAATTTTATATCATCTAAACAAAGTAACCTTATTTAATAACCATCAAATAATCCTAAATCAATGGTATAAATCCTATTGCAGGCCAAAATGTTAAATAAGAATAATGACTCCTGCCCCATAATGGAACCTATTTCAAGACAAAGATTAGAAGGATAAAAACTTACTTGAAATGTCTCCAGAATAGTGACGTGTCAAGTTTATGTACTTAACATATAACCTAACTTAAAGATTCACCACATAGTGGTGAATGTGTCCATCGAATAAGACAAGCCTCGGAAATTGAAGGAGAAAATATTTGATTTACCATTTGAACATATTAATATCCATTGGCGAAATCATCACCAAAATAAAAATGATTATGTATCATTTTTGGTGATTGGTCTAGCATGAGACCCAATTTTCATAAAGTGCGAGTGACACGACAACTTGGAAAGTACAATTTTTTTTGCCAAATTTAGGGTCCCCAATGAGTAAAATTTGCTGCTAAAGTTATCCTTGATTTCTACATTAAAGATAGATTTATTTGGGTTTGAAGTTAGTTTCAACCACAACAAATACAATTTATAAATTGCAACTTTTAAGAACATATGTCAACGAAATATCCTCCTCGGACACCACATATACCCTTTTGGCCCTTATTTCCCTTTACTAAAAAGACATGGCTTGAACCTTCGGAAATTCATTAAATTTAGAACTATGGTCTTGATGAGATATAGTATTCTTGCTATTGTTCCCTTGTTCATGTCTTCCAATAATAACATAAAGGAAAATATCAAATCACTAAATGGGTACGTCTTGTCTTAGGTTATAAGAAGAAATATATTTGAGATGTTGGTTATGTAGTTTTTTGTCATGACCATTACACGAGGTTCAAGTTTTAATTTTTGAGATTGTGTTGGTCTATAGTTTTGATGAGATTGTGGTCATTCACCAATCTCTTACAGGTCAAAGCTAAAACATTTTGCTTATTATTTTGAAATTCGAATGTAATGTCTTCATTGATCATTTCATAAAAATAATCTTATTGTTGTTGGATTATTCTAGAATCTAACTTTTTTGTCTTGATTGATCACTAGATTTATTTTTTTCTCAAACTTCTAATTGTTGCAATTTAATAAATGGAAAAAAGGTATTGTCAACTTCATTTTTTGTTATAATATAGGTATAAACAATAATAGTAGAAGGGAGAAATCATTGTCAATTTCATGGTTATGTTGGACCTTGGTTAGTTCTTGAGATAGGCTTTAATGTTATTATGTTGGCTACAATTTATGCCTATTTGAAATTTAATTGTATATAAAATTATTAATAATTTCGTTAGCACCATAGCTATTCTTAATTTCAAGTTATCATTAAGAGTATTAGTGGCCTTTCCTTTATTATCATGTAACCCATCAAATGATATACATAAACATACATCCACATAAGTGAACATCAAATTGACATGAAAGCCTTCAAGAGGAAATTCATGGTAAGAACATTGCTCAGATCTACTACCCAAATCTGACCTCATAGGAATGCAATGGAGAAATTGCAAAACAAAGTAGGCACCAACCTACCAAAGACATCAATCTCCAAATACATTATCATACTGTAACTAGGAGACACAAATCACTTATCTAATATCTAACAACCAACTTAATATCTGACACACCAAGCTCATATATAATATAACAGAATGCCATGCTCCCCATTTTGTCAAGTATAATTTAATAATATATAAAATATATTAATATGAAAAAAAAGTTATAATGTTATTTATTATTAATTGGGATATAATGTTATACTATATATTAATCTATTTATATAATAAAACAATAACTTATATTAAAATAATAATAAAGTAATAATAAATAAAATATTAAAAATAATTTTAAAAAAATGATGCTACAACCAAAACTAAATAAATAAAAAAGTAAATGTACAAACAAATGAATAAACAATTATCTATATGATATGAAATATATCATTTTTAAGAGAATAATTTATACAACTTAGACAAACCACAAAGACACCATGTGTCAATACACGACTATGGTTAACTGTAGCAAAATTAAGGCAATCTTTATATGAGATATATGTCTCTCAGGTCCTATACAAGACTCTTATTGACACTACTTAGATGTTTGGTTTGAGCATCACATAGTAGCAACTGTCTCATAGACTGAAAGTGTTAAAGTCAAATCAACTTATTGTTTTAGACTTAATTTATTCCTTATTGTGTGATGTTTAAGGAATGTTTTATTCAGAAAGGAAAAATAAAGCATCTAATATGTTTAGAAGAAGGTTAAAATAGGAAAGGGAAAAAAGATCAATTTCAATAATATATCTTTATATCCAAGACCTAGAATGGGAGCTAAATGTGTGCATGTTTGGTTTGAATAACATACCCAATGTTGGTTTCACATTACAAATAAAAACTTGGCCAAGTCGACAGCTCATAGTTGTACATTAGTGCTTGGAACCACACATTTGTCACTTGTGTATCAGGCAGTAGCAATTATAACACATTAGCATAGATGCTCCAATGTCAAATTAGGAAAAGCTATCAAACCATTGTACATAATCAAGCTTTCATATGAGATATAGTAGTGATATTGACATTAGCACTTATTCTCTAAAAGATTTAATGACATACCTACAGTCTTTATCTATGAATGACATATAAAGTGTCAAATATCCTAGTCTATGGTAAGAATAGGGAAATTTATTTGTTCCAAATTTTTGAGGCATGTTAAGGGGGGCATTGCATAGAAGTAATGTGTACATTAAAAATCAAATACTCATCTTCTTTTTATCTAATCAACTTCAATTTGTGACAACTAATCATGATAGATTGACAACTACTCCATGCTATTACTAATATGTTGTAACATAACAATCTCCGACTTGGAGACTGGTCAAGTTCCACACCAAAACAATCCCTTATTTAGAGACTATTTCCAATAACAACACTCATACACATTTAACTCCCACTAGACTTGGTTGATTCTCTTCATCCCAACATTATCATTTTTAAGCCCAATAAAAACCGAAGAGGAAATCAACTTCTTTTGTGTTATTTCCCTCATAAATATATCAATGGGATTTTCCTTTGTATGACATCTTTCCATCTTCAGTTGGCAATCCTCTAATACCAATAAAATGAAGTGGTATCTATGTTGTATATTCATTTTTTGAACAAACTTTCTTGCCCAATTCTTGTAGAAAATATTGCTTCCAAATATCTCTTCCCTAGAT